>OX439381.1:14112463-14404070 GCA_949319315.1 Zelleria hepariella
TATAGGTACTGGGCAAGCCTACTCCATCTAAAACAATGCCCCAGGCACTGCAGCGCCGAGTGGTCTCTATGGCCATCTAGTGTCAGTGAAGGTGCCACTGGACGCTCTGCAATCATCTCATTACGTAGATGCAAAGGCCTTAGTTTTTTTTTTATGCAATTTCCAAGTTGGTGGTCTGATTGACAACCTTGGATGGACAGAACAAAGTGTACTAGAAGAGTGGAAGACTCCGCGGCCGCATGTTAATTCAATAGACAGCAGTATACCGACTGTATTGTATGGCATCGCTACAAAATATCACCGAGGGATATACGGGAAAATAGACGACTGTGATCTTGATTCTTGATGGGACAGTCTCTCACCTTTAATAGCCTTGACCTCCTTGGCCAGCTTGGCCTTGACCTTCTCGACGCTGTCTCCCGTGGCCAGTGTCACAGTGACGCTGAAGAGCCCACTGAGCGGCGTGGGGTTGGCGAGCGTGACCGTGACACCCGGCTCTACCAGGAACGAGATGTGCGGCTGTCCGGGCGCGCAGTCTTCGCGCGTCTTCTCCGGAGCTTCCGGGTGCTCCGTGTACTGGATCTCTATCGAGTCGAGCTGCGGGCGGAGAGACGAAAATTACAAAACCAACTTCACTAGAAACAATGGCTATTACAGTATAAATTGTCGTTAGCGAATCTTCATCGAACCAATCACCCCATATCCGGTAGTCTAGTCGAGTTAGCGAAGTGACAAAAGGTTATCATATCAATATCATTAGTGGTAATATGTTTATAATGACCTAATTAATTAGGTAATTAATTTAAAGTTGGTCCAAGAGGGAGTTGTACTGATAATATCTTGACCTATACAGGGTGCACTCTTAAGTCGATAGCGGAACTTTAAGTAGGCTGCCTACTTATCAATACAATCAAGTTTTACTAGGTGGCTAAAAAATGGAGTGGAAAAAGATGCCAAATGTATGAAACAGCTGATATTTTTTTGCCACTTAATTCAAGTTGTTTGTATTGATCAATCAGTAGACTACTTAAAATTCCGCTATCGAATTAGAGTGCACCCTGTAGTAGGGATCGTAATATACTCTTAGTAGGCATTGAACTTGAATTCATTATGTCAACAATATCAAGCCCTTCGTTGAGCTACAGTGCGTACGTATAGTTATAGGGTCTCACTCCGCCGATTACCTTAAATTCAAATTTGATTTTATTTGAGCTTCTCGACGCGGGGTGAATACGCCCCTCGATGCGTTACGCTGCCGTTGCTGAATCGCGATGACCGCGAGATTTCGATCCCCGATTAAAGCTTGCCGTACAAAATGAAGAGGCCAAACGGAACGGTCAGACGATGGCATTTAGGCCGAATTATTCATGCAAAACTGAAGGTATAACTCCGCATGTACGGTAGTCTTAGAGAGCCTCCGGCCTCGCTAATTACTCACATCCAGCGTGCTAAGCAGATAATGCGTGTTATCTCTCAACACTTGCGCCTCGTCGAACGGCAGCCCCACAGACAGAGCGTCTGCCCCAATTTTCTCGACGTGCTCGCGCGTCGCTTGCACGAACGGCATCACACGCTTCATGTACTTCTTTAGGTCGGCGATCTCGCCCAGCTTGCTCGAGATTGTCTTGTTGTCTGGTAACCCTGTGGGCTGGCGAAATAAATGAGGTTAGAGTGAGTATGAATATAGGTTAGGGGTAGGGGGAACTGTCAACGCGCGTTTGTCTTTCTTCGTGAGTTCTTCTTCAGATAGATGCGGAAAGAATGCGCGGCAACCTTGACACAATGCTACCTGTTCTGCTTTGGACTCCAGTTGTAAACAATTTAGGGTCTCGTATTTCCTAGCATCAAAAAACAGTTACTGACGCCATTCAGCTGCTTGAGCATAATCAATATAAGCCCGTTTTCTGAATTGAGAATTTTACTAAGTAAATACGTAAGTATCGTTCTGTCACGTTCTTTTGTGAGAAATCTGCAGCGACAGGTCGACGATACTTAAGTGCTTGCTTAGCGAATTTTTCAATTCAGAAATCGGCAGATAGTGTCCTGCCACTTGGAATACTCCTTGGCAACCCATATGATAGCATTATTAAGACGTTTAATGTTTTCTTGATTTCCTAGCATCAAAAAACTGTTACTTACGCCATTCAACTGCTTGAGCGTGGTCAATATAATGTGCTGCCACTTGGGATACTCCTTAGCCACCCATATGACGGCTTTGTTCGGCTTCTCGGCCGGCTTGGCCACTTCTCCCTTCTTGGGCTTCTTGGCTGCAGAGTGGTTCTTCAGATAGATGCGGAAGGAATGCGCGGCGTCCATGAGATAGTCGCTCGCTTTGACGGCTACCTCATCGATGTCGCCAGCGACCGGCCAGCGCGCGTGGAGGATGCTTTGTTTCTGTAAAGGCAAGTCAGTAAGAATAAAATAATCGACGTTCATCAATGTTTTCGAAATCAAATCTGCGGAGTAATCAAGAGTAACGGGTCGAATCGCTGTTAGTTTAGATGCTAGAATCAAAGAAAGTGGGTTTTAATCAGTTTAATTCAGTGCTAATCTAAAGGGATAATTCGATAGCGGAACTATAAGTTAGGCTTTCTACTTATGAATACAAACAATTTGTAAGTCTTTATTGCGGTAATAAGAGTAAAACACTTACGTTGCCCAGCAGCTCCCATACATATTCGGCGACGTGAGGACAAATCGGCGACATCAGCAGCGCTTGCGTTTCAATGTACCTGTGAGACAAAAGTTATGAAGTCTGAAGTTTTAGTATAGTAGATGACTGACCGTGTCATGATAGCTCTCGACTAATAAACATCGCTTTCCGCTTGCTAACTGATAGGTAGCAAGTTTCGGTATGAGTATATCCGAGCTTTGAGAGTTTGTTTTGGGAGCCCTATTTCCCCGATTAGGGATGACAGCAACTGATGATGATGAGCAAATAAGTAAGTAGCTTACGCTAGCTAACCAAGTCGCCGGGTGCTTCGATAGCAACGTGGCGGGAAATTCTAAATTTTCACAGTTTTTTACAATTTGTAGCTAAACTGAGCTATTTTTGTTCAGCGATTTTTCGTTAGCGGCAATAAAACAGTATTTTTTTAATTATTGTAAACAACAGAACAACAATAATTCAGCCGATCATGTGTTCTGGTCTACGAAGCAGTGGCACTGCCCAAATTTGAATTTCCCTGAATTTCCCGCCACGCTGCTATCGTCCCACCTTAAATAACATTTTGTTGTAGTTACCCATAGCTGAGAGCTGTGGTACACTAGTGGTAGAACAATGGACTCGGAAGCGAGACCCAGGTTCGATCCCCGGTGCGGGCACGTAACTTTAATTTATTTCAAACTTACGCACAATTTTGTGATTTATGGTAGCAATACCACTCGCTAACAGTGAAATAAAAACATCGTGAGGAAACCTAAGCGTATGATATGGGGCATTATACCCTCAAAAGCGAAAAACGCCAATCCGCATTGAGCACGCGTGGTGATTGAGCTCGAACCCCCTCTCTCTCTGAGAGAAGGCATTTGCCCAGCTAGTATCTTACTTTTACCTATAGCTGTAGTTACATACCTCGTGACCAATTCCACATGCATGCCTCCGTCGGAGCACAGCTCTCTGTATTTATCCCTCGCGGGTTGGAGCTCGAAGAAATCCGTCCGTAAAGCCTCCTTGAACAACATTTTTTTGTTGTTACTCGTACTTTTTTAGTGTTGTTGTAGTTACATACCTCGTGACCAACTCCACGTGCATGCCTCCGTCGGAGCACAGCTCTCTGTATTTGTCCCTCGCGGCTTGGAGCTCGAAGAAGCCGGTCCGTAGCGCTTCCTTGAACAACATTTTGTTGTAGTTGTCGTCAGTCTGACTGATCTTGTGGTTCATCTCGCTCGTGAATACTTTGTCGTGGAAGTTGTAGGCGCCTTGGGAAGGAAAGTTTTGGTTAGAAAGGTGAATTTTCTTCCGCACGGTGTTAAAATATGTGGTAATATCAACGATAGCGTATAGGATATTTTGATACCCAATCTAATGGCCTTTTCCTTATTTTTTTGAGTCAAGAGTGTAGGTATAATTTTTACAAAGGTAAAACCTCAAGCTTATTTTGCTCTTTGTAATTTTGATCCTACGAGTCGCTCGGTGTAGGATCAAAATTAAACTTTGAGTGAAAGATTGAAACTGGTTGCACAACACACAAATATTTAGACTTATGGAAAAATGCGAATTAGTAGAATAGTAAACCCTTTGAAACCACTAAAAACTCTGACACCAGGGGTGGCCACTACCTCATACGATTACCTACCTTACCTACGTAGTAGAATACCATAAAATCGTCACATAATTCAGACCCTCTCATGTGATACGGGAAGAACATTCACTAGAAAACTTTGACATAGGTACCTGTCCTTAAAGTCGCCTTCGTCGCCACAATCTCCTTGACCCACTCAATCAACGTGTACAGCCTCAGAATGCCCGCATCCGCCGTGCTCTCCACAAAATTAGCATCCTCCACCGAATCGCCCGCATCAGCCAACGAAAGCCTCATTCCGTCCGCACTGAACTTGTCCACAGACTCTGATAGAGTGAGGAAATTTCCCTCAGACTTGGACATCTTGGCAGAGTTAAGCATGAGATGCCCGTTGGCCCGGATGCCTTTGGGCCACTTGTCCGCCTCTTTGGGCCAGATCGCGATGTGGTTGTAGATGTAGAAGGTTAAGTGGTTCTGGATGAGGTCCTTGCCCGAGACGCGGAGGTCCACTGGGTACCTGGGAGGGGAATTTAGAATTTAATTAAGAGGGAACGCGGGTAACCTCAACTCCATACAAAAGGGGAAACCTGTTTCCCCCCTGGATAATTGTTTTAGAAAAAATATGTTTATGCCATTCAATCTATTTTTGCCTCTGCCATGTCCCTATGTTTTCCTTTTTTTATTATGTTAATTATTTAAATGAATTTTACTAAATAAATTAAAATATTAAAAAAGGGAAACAGGGACATGGCAGAGGTACATATAAATTGAATGGCATAAACATATATTTTTTTTAATAATTATCCAGGTAGGAAACAGGTCTCCCTTTTTATATTTTTTGTATGGAGCAGCCGGCTACCCGCGTTCCGTCTTACGCTTCGGAACTGCTTACAATGAGGATCATTCACACATTAGAATATTGGACTTCCAAGTATGAAGGCGGATGGAGAACATAAAATTACTCTTTGAATGACTCAAATCCCTCAAGAAATGACAAAGTTAGAGAGGTTTAAAGTTAGGCTGTTTCAAAACACGCCCGGCTATTGAATTATATTGTGACGTTATCCTATCCTACCGAAATACAGGTTATATACGGTTTCGCCGCGCCCTTTAGACCGGCCGCCGCCGCTGCCGCCAAATTAGATGCGTGCGCCTGTCTTGCTTACAATAAAACTGCTATTACAATGCCAAGAAGTAAACAGTGGGAAAATTGTAGAACATTTCCTTACCAGAACTGGAAAGACTTCTTCATCAGATCCAGGGAGTTCTTCGCGATTTTTGTGTCCTTGGGGAAGGGGGCGTCTTTGAAGAAGATGTAATCCCACACATCACCGGTCATCTGCTCGGCCTTTATCTTGAGCGAGTTCTCTTTGTCGCCTCTGGAAGGGAACACAATATTAGTTGGCAGTTTGGCACAAATAATAGAACAAAAGTGTTATATTTGGTAATAAGAAAAACGAACGTCTGCCATAGAGAGGTTTATTACACGAATGTGCGAGAGCGAGATACAGCTCGTCAAAGACCTATAACTACTTACCTAACAAAAAGCGAGCTATTTAGTTCCAGAGCCACTGTGGCAAGACACGAAAAACGCCGAGGGTCCTTGGATGCGTGCGGCTAGAGACCAAGGAGGATGGCGTGAAGGGGAAAAGGCCTATACCCAGCAATGGGCAAATGTGGGCTGAAAATGATGATAGCGAGAATTAACCCCATTCTAAATAGCGCAAACAATGAACTAGACTGAGTTATAAACTTATAACATATGGGCTACAAATAGTCTTACAAAAATCGTACCGTAGCATCGATCTGTAACATCTTCCAACTCACAAGCGCGCGTGGAGCAGTAAAAGAAGGGCCTAGAATATCAAAGTTTAAACCAAAAAGGCTAGTTGTTGATCTATCTGTTGATTAATTCTCACACACAACGCAAGGTTTAATCTGTGGTCTAAGTTTAAATTGTAATCGTGATTGATCTGCAGTAAGGTTACAGCTTACGCGCGCTCGTAAATGAGTCGTTTTCAAAGCACAAATTCAAAACAGTTCATAGATGGCGCTTACAGGCGTGGCCATAGAAGAAACGGAACGCGACTGTCAAAATTAATCTGTGCTAAGCGAAATTTGACAGTCGTGTCCCGGTTCTTGTATGCGCACGCCTATACGCGCCATCTATAGTGTTTCGAATTTGTGCTTTGAAAACGGGCCATTGCAAGATTATGAGATTATGAGAAAGTTTTTTTTCTTCGGCTAACCTGTAAGTCCCGCCTTGCAGGAAATGTGAGATGGTGTAATAGGCGTTGTAGATTGTCGAGTCTGAGAGGGACTCTATGAGCCACTGTTCGTCCCAAGGCAGTTTGGTTCCTGAAAATTTGATTGTCAATTAAAAACCTACTAGGAATATATTTTCAGCTGTCAGGATGGTATAGCTGCTGGGCAAGCCTACTCCATCTAAAAACAATGTCCCAGGCACTGCAGCGCCGAGTGGTCTCACCTAGTGTGAGTGAAAGTGCCTCTGGATGCTGTATAAATCATCTCATTACGTAGATGCAAAGGCCTTAGGAATGTATTTTAGTAAAAGACGACGATTTGATCAGCAATAGATTGTAAAGATAGCTAGGTAGATAGATGGATGCAGGTTAGAGAGAGAGAACCAAATGTATGCAGATGGCTACTGTACAAAGATACGAAAATAAATTGGACGTTATGACCTGAAAGATAAGAATCAAAATTCTCACCCAGTCCATAAGTCCTCGAGCAAGCATACTCGTGCAGCCACTTGAACGTCGCCTGGAAGTTCTTCCGAACCTCATCGTGGTATGTGTTCATCTTCTCTAAAGCCTTCTCAACTTGTGCCTTCCACGCATCATCGCCGTAGTCCAAATACCACTGGTTGCAAAGCGCCACCACGCACTCATCCCCAGAGCGAGAAACTATATTCTTCTCTGGCTCATAGTACACTTTAGCCGTGTTTTCATTCACGAGTTTCGTCTGTAAATTCTTCTTGACGTCCTGGATCTTTTTCCCCTTGTATTCGCCAACTATTAGGACACCGTCGTAGAAACCTTTGAGGTAAACCATCTCTTTCGCTTGCAGCAGTTTGTCTTTGTCATTTTGGCTTTGGATCTTCAGTTTCTCGTAGACGTGTATGGCGGATAGGTTGCCGAACTCTGGTATTTCGAGAATAGGGACCGGCTTGAACGGCGTAAGCATTTCTTCCTTTATACCGTACTTTTCTCTGAAGGCCGGCTTCTTTTGGAGGTCTACGAACGCCGCGTAATCGTCGGGCGAGTCTGAAATGACGCTGGTGACGATGCCTGTGCCTTTGTCTTCCTTTATGGTCAGCATTGGGAGGGCGTAGATCTTGTCGTAGCAAGTGAGTGGTGACTTTACGGCGGATCCTAATAAATCCTGGCCGGTAAGTTCTAATAGGACCTCGAACTGTCCGTCCTTCTTGGTGAATCCTTGGTAGGACATGTTCCTGGCGGCTCGGCGGGTGCTGATAAAGACACCGTCATCTACAGTATCGAATGCGATGTACTTGATATCGGGGTGGACCCAGCAGTTGGTCTGCCCGTACATGGTTTCGGGCCGCAGCGTCGCCGCTACTAGGTAGACCTTCTTGCCTTGGAGTTTCCTGAAAAGTTAATTGAAGTAGCCATAAATCGATAATTCATTCATTCTTGCTGGCTCAGCGATAGTAAATCATTCAGTCAATCGGTTATTCATTCTTGCTGGCTCAGCAAACATAAATCTTCATTCATTTAATCAGTCATTCGTTCTAGCTGGCTCACTGTCCATAAATAAATCTTAAATTTTTGCTGCCTCGATCTTGACCTCGCAGCCAAAAGACGCCAACTCTCACTGTTCCGAGCCCGGTCCGATTTCCTAGCTGGAAAAGAAATAATACATCCAAACTTACTTCAAGACCTCAGGGTAGGGCGCCTGAAGCTCCATCTTAATGAGCGTGTACTCCATGGGGCCGGCACCCTCTCCGGTGCTGCGGTCGTGGTCCATGCAGGGCTGGTTGTCCAACGGAGAGAACACCGTGTAGCGCTTGCCGTACATGATCTTCTTGCGCTCCTTCAGATGGTTGAACTGCCAGCGAATGAACGCGTCGTAGAAAGCGTTCGCGTCGGTAGTTATGAACTTGCGCCGCCAGTCCACCTAGAATAAATAAGTAAGATAGTAACATGTAGCCTTTGCCTCTTTTCTCTAAGAAATCCACTCACCGTCCGGCTGTCAAAACACTGGAAAATAGCCCTTATTGAAAAAAACAATTTTTTTTTTTTTTACTTTTTAAAACGGGATTATTTACGGTGGATATTTTAGAGAATACAGGGGCTGAACTAGTGTAGTTTTGAAGTTATTTATGAAACACCCTGTATAAACAAAGCGCTTAAACAAAGTTATGCCAATAGAAAATTTTAGGTAATGAAAAGCGCCATAATTATCTAAACTTCTCGCAAAAATACACTTGGATGCATCATAGTGTCCGATCTAACAAAAATGGGTATCTGACTGTACGCCATGTGCCTACCAGCAATGTTTAGAATCCAGTCTGTATTCTATAGAAATAATCATGGCAAATCTTCTTCTTCAGCATTTGTTTGTCCACAGCTGGACGAATGCCTCATTTAACTTACATCTACAGTCGGTCTGCGGCTATTGTTGTCCAGGTTAGCCTAGCTGCTCTAGCAAATACTTGTTAAGTATGGGACCAACGTACATGAATGCCAATCCTCTTCAAATCCTCCACAGCTCTGGGCGGGAAGTAATCCAGCCAATAGTAAGCATCAGCAAACTGCTTGATCTCTTCATCGGGCACTCCGATACTCTGCATGATCTGCCATTGGTACTTAGCGGCGCCGGTTTTCGCCACTGCTTTGCTCTTCTTTCCTTTAAGATAAAAAACGTGCTCTTGATAAATCGAAACAGGGTGGTAAACAGACAAAAATGTTTTACGTACTTAAACAACAGTTTTACTAATGGCTTATTCGACTTTTAAGTTCTATTAGATTTAAAACACGCTTTATTTGTTTTCTATATTATTATGTTGGCAAAAATTTAAAAACCAGATAAAAGTGTTAAATCCGATAAAACTGTATTGACAAAAAGTTATTTCTCTAAACGAGCTCTAAACTATTTTGTCTTGTATTGTGATTCAACTGCCAAATAAGCATGCAAAACAGCAGATTTTTGTGTTGTGAGCTTTACTTGTGCTGTATCATAATCATGAAGCTGAATGCATACGAAATGTTATTTATAATGGTCTCTAATCAATCTAATCTATAAATAATCTAATCTACCTATAAAGAAGCAAGCATAAACTTTAGCAGTGTTATTTAAGGCTTGAGGACTACAAATTTTCAAGAACCTTTAGATACGAGTACCTTTGCACTTATCTTTTGGCACCACATCGGTCTCCTCCTTGATGGTGCTCAGAGCCTCTCCCTCCTCCGGGAAGACCGGTGGACACCCGTACAGGGACATCTCTCTCTTGAGCTTGTCGGCGCAAGCCTTGATCGGCATACCGGTGCAGTGGAAACCAAACGGGAAGAGCACCATCTTGCCTTTTAGCCTTTGGTATCTGGTCGCAAACTGGAAGAGGGTTTTTGCAGAGATTAGGGAAATAAATTAATAAGATTAAAATGAGAAAATTGTAAAGCACTGTTATACAATTTTCTGCACCGCCACTATACTTGCCTACACCGCACTATACTCGGTTACTCGCCTAGTGTGGAGACCACTGTAAATTTTGTATGAATCTTTTTGTGAATAATAGGTCAATCAAATAAAAAAAAAAAACAGGAATTAATTTCCAGAAAGCTGGATATCATTTTAATACCTTCATTTGGTCCTAAATGCGTGTAATCCGAGTTTGCACCGTCCCAGGAGATGAGCTCAACTTTTGGAGCCCAAAAAACCGCGAAAGGGTATAGCAGGCTAAGGGAACAAGATTGGCCCACGAAAGCGATCTGGCAGATTTTTATGGTGGTCCACCAGTTGAAGCCAAGGTTACTGTGTGCCAAAAATCAGCCCTCGATCTTCTTTTGTTTTAGAGATATTTGACATAATACCAAATCATAAAGGTATTTTTAAACTAATATTTTAGGTAATCGACGCAAGCTACTATAACCTAATAAAATCTCGATGAATGAGGATAAAATAAACTATTAAATGCAAATTTTTACGGGAGCCCTACTATTAAATTTCAGTGAAAAAAACATGATAAAATGATATCCAGCTTTCCGGAAACGAATTCCTCATTTAATTTGCTTCGCCTATAAATAATTTTTAAACTTTCATTGGTTTTAGGAAATAAATGCTTTTTTTGCAATTTTTTGTATTAGCCAAAAAGTTTGCTTTCATTCTGTACCCTGATTGGCAGTTGGGAAGACTGTTGCTTTTATGCAGCTACAATCTTACTGTGTATAAGATTTTTTTTTCAGAAAAAGCAGGTTTTGTCTGTGTAATGTATAAGACTTGGTCATCCACCTGGCTCGCGAATAAGAAGAATCTGTCTATTTTGAGCGTCAGCTGGTTAAACAATTATTATCTATTTGAATGTAGTAAAGTTTCAAAACATTGGAAAGAAATATATATTAGTCAAACCACACCATACTTACTTCACATTTTGAGAGTGAGAATGTGTGTCCCAGATGCAGGCGTCCATTCATGTACGGATACGGGAAGGTGCACATGAACTTCTCACGTGGCTTGCCATCTTCGGGGGCTTCCACTTCGAAGATCTTCTCTGCTTCCCATCTCTCCTGCACTTTACGCTCTATATCTTGAAGATACTCGACTTTGAAGGTCCCTTTGCGGTCTAACGCGGCCTGGATGGAAAATTAGTGCGGAATAATTGATTAAAGTTTCATAAAGCAAGGCGTAAGGGGTGTGTAAATAAAATGGTTTAAGTGAGTGAGGGTAGAATCCTTGTGTTAGACAAAACGCTTAACAGAGTTGACATAGCAAGCTGTTGATCCTGTATATCTTGCTTATTGAAAGGGAGTACCATATGAGTCACACAACTGCAGTTTCCAAGTATTCCTATGCGTTGCATCAGCGTGATGAAGGAACATAAGGAACCAAATAAGTTGGGTAGAAATATAACCTAAATATTGAAACATACATGTTTTATTGCGGTTTCGAACTGTAATTGTGACTGGAGATATGTGTTAAGAACTTACCATGTTTATTTTAGTCAGTCATAGGCCGAATTCGATATTTTTTGCACTAAAAAGAACACGTCGACTTCCACACTGAACCACTGAACTGACCGCAAAAACGTGAACGAAACGCAAGCCTGTCTGACTGATCTGTGAACGCAACGGAACTGTCAAACTGACAGCCAACTAGTGAGTGATGGATGTGTGAGCCTTGTCATCTTTGCATCACAGAGCAAAAAAGTGAACGAAATGAACGAGAAAAAAATATATAGTGGATTTTGGCGGCAATGGCGGCGCTTTTCTGAATCGGCGAATCGGCGGCTGTCTGTCATTTTTGCCGGAACTTTTTGCAATTTTGTTTTTAGTGCCGTTGAGTAAATCCGTTGCGTACGCAATTTATAACTCATAACTTCCAAAGATTTTGTGCTATTGAGTGAAAATGGCTCCACGACCAACAAAGACAAAGGTAAGAAAACGACACAACATTTTACAAAGCATGACAAATTGACAATGGAACGTTTGTTTTCTTCTGCTCGCCGGTGCTAACTCCATCGACAACGCCAAGCTCGACCCGTGAAGATCTTGTGTGAGACCTAATGAAGCGTCCTTTACAATCGGTGCAGATTTTTCTATTTCCATGTGTGCCTTTGTGTACTGGATGACTGCCAGTGCGAACTGCGAACGCATTTTCGTTTCGTCCTTGGCCTTCAAATGCATATTCTTTAATTCCATTCTCATGGCCATCCACTCGTACACTTACCAACAGGTTTCATGGCATTAGGTGCTCCGGTTTTACCCCTCAACTTGACTGACCATTTTTTTTATAGAATCAGTGTATTTCCCAGCTATAATGTCAAATGCAAGGCTTTTCATCTCCCTCAGTTCAAAAGTGCTACCTGTACTCAAACTTAAAGCTCTATCAGATAAAACATTTAAAAGTATGGACTAAGAGGCAGGTCAGACCAAGGTTCAGTTCTTATTCCACATACTTTCCCTTACAGAAGGCTGCAGATGTCAAAGTGGCAGAGACTGAAGCACCCAAGAAAGGGCGCGGCAAAGCCAAACAAGTAGATCTTGCAGAGCAAGAGCTATCTGAGCCGGAAATTGTTGAAAAGGCCGTTCCAGAAAAGAAGAAAAGAGGACGAAAGCCTGCCGAGACCAATGGCCAGGAAGAGATGAATGAAGTACCTGAACAAAAAGAACCTGTGGCTAAACGGGGCAGGAAGAAGACTGCTCCTGAAGTGAACGGAAACGGTGACAACGCAGTATCTCCAGCCCCCGAAGAGGTAGAACAGAATAATGAGAATGTTGTACATAATGGCAATGCTGAACCTGTAGCCAATGGTAAAGGGAAGAAAAAGCCAACAAAAAAGGAAACTGAAAAGCCAGAGAAACCTGCAAAGGGTAAACAGCCAAAAAAGGAGAGCGCTCCAGAGAAAAATGGAGAGGTCAGTGATGAAAAGGCCAAGCCGGCCACTAAAGGCCGGGGCCGCAAAGCTAAGACTGAAAAGGAGACAGAAGATAAGGCTGAAAATGTAGAAGATACAAAGATTGAGCCCGCACCTAAGGGAAGAAAGAAGACCCCAGCTAAATCCACACCTGAACCTCAGGGTGATGAGGAGCCAAAGGATGCAGCTTTGGTTGATGAGCCTGCACCAAAAAGCAGGAAGAAGACCCCAGCTAAATCCACCCCTGAACCCCAGGTTGATAACTCTGATGAGGAGCCAAAGGATGCCGCTTTGGTTAATGAGCCCGCACCAAAAGGGAGGAAGAAGACTCCAGCTAAACCAGACCCTGTGCCAGAACCCCAAGAAGATAAAATCGAAGAGGATCAAAAGGAAGAAGTAGAGGATAAACCAGAGGAAAAGAAGCCTGCTAAAGGCAAGAAGCCTCAGAGCAAGAAAGCACCTCCCCAGACCAAAGGGGAGGTGGAGGATAATGCCCCGGATGGTGAGCCTGCTGGCAAGAAGAAGCCTGCAAAAAAGGAGGAGAAAGGAAAAGGTAAGAATATTTTATTCAAATGTACTGACAACCAGACAATCTAAACATGTTGTCAATCATATTGTGTCTAAAATGGAAATTGAGACAAATAGTCAATCTACATGAAAAATCCACTCCAAATATTTGACAGACAGTAAAATCGTCCAAATACCAAAAACTGCCTATCAGAATACAAAGTTAATGTTCTTTACAGGTGACGGCAAAGATGAGGAGCCTTTGGATGAAGAACCATCAGAGGCTAAGTCCAAGGGTAAAAAGGGGCAGAAGAAAGTAGTAGAAGCTCCCAAGGACTCTGAGGATGAGCCAGAAGACGCCGGGGAGCCAAACAGCAAGCGTCGGCGCAAGGCAGAGGAGACTGGTAACTAATACTAAGTTATTATAAGATGTTCTTATCATGTTTTGTTCTCTAAGTGTTGTTTAATTTTACTTTTGAATAATAAAAGGATTCCGAGAATTAATATCTGACTGGGCTCTCATTTCTTTTATAATTCACCTTTTCGTTTTGCTTGCGAATGCTTGTTTCTCTTTTATAATATTGATGTAACTTTGGCCCTTTCCTTTTTACTGGCTTGAAACTAACAAACTAAAACACGGCTAAGGTCTTGAATAAATGGTCGTCTCATGCAAAGTGGTACAATTTCCAGCCCCAGCCAAAGGCGGGAAAGCCAAGGCGCCGGCCAAAAACAAAGACTCCACCGACTACGAGGCCATAGACTTCTCTAACACTTCCAAAAACTCGCTAGACAAAGAGTGGAACTTCAAAATAGCCAGCTGGAACGTCGACGGCCTCAGAGCGTGGTTGAAGAAAGGCGGCTTGGATTACATTAAGTATGAGAAGCCAGACATCCTCTGCCTTCAAGAAACCAAATGCTCCCAGGATAAGCTACCGGAGGAAGCTGCGAACCTTCCCGGATATCACGCCTATTGGGTGAGCAGCGACAAAGAAGGATACGCCGGCGTAGGGATTTACACAACGAAGCTGGCGATCAGCGTTCAGTACGGACTACAAAACCCGGACTTAGACGGCGAAGGACGCATCATCACGGCTGAATATGAAGAGTTTTACCTCATCTGCACGTATGTGATCAATTCCGGAAGGGGGCTAGTCACGCTGGACAAAAGATTGCGGTGGAACGAGGAGTTCCGCAGACACGTAAAGGAATTGGACAAGAAGAAGCCTGTCATCATTTGCGGAGACATGAACGTCGCGCACAATGAAATAGGTGAGACATTTTTCGTAACTTTATAAATAAATTTGTCCCAGAAATTAGGGAAACTGGAGTTTCATACATTTTGTTTCGCATGAAATAGAAATTATGAAACGAGGAAAGCGAGACCTACATCGACCTGTGAAGACCGATAGATAGTAATAAAGGCCTTTGCATCTACGTGATGATGATTTATGATTTATACAGCGTCCAGTGGTACCTTCACTCACACTAAATGGGTGAAGAGACCACACAGCGCTGCAGTGCCTGGGACATTGTTTTAGATGGAGTAGGCTTGCCCAGCACCTATACCATCCTGACAGCTTAGTCAGCCTAGCCCACAGGAGAGACGAGTCAATACGTGTGGAGCCAACTAAGTCGCGGGTTTCCTCACGATGTTTTTCCTTCACCGTTAGCGAGTGGTTTTGCTACTTCAAATTCACAAATGTACCTACTAAACTTTGAAAAGAAACGAAGTCATAGGTAAACAATAGATAGTAGCTAAACGAGAAAATGTCTTAATTCCAGATCTAAAGAACCCTAAAACGAACCGAAAGAACGCCGGTTTCACCGATGAAGAGCGCTCCGGTATGACCGAGCTGCTTAGCGACGGCTTCGTAGACACCTACCGACACCTGAACCCGGATACCACGGGGGCCTACACCTTCTGGACGTACATGATGAACAGCAGGGCGAAGAATACCGGGTGGTAAGTTATTCTAGCTAGAAGAAACTAATAAAATATGTCCCACTAGCTGGCCAAAAGTCTGATCTCTCCACCATCTGGGCTGACTGGAAGAAATTTCTAAAGAAATAAGTCTGTCTGCCCTTGTTGTGTGAGTTGTGATGTGACTTGTTTCTTTTTGTTTTTATTTTTGTGAAATAACTGTTACAAAAACAAACCATGTGTGCGCCATTGCGGATTCGCGATTATCGCGGGTTATTTAGGTATATGCCTCAGACGCTCGATTTCTTCACGATGTTTTCCTTCAAATAGTAAGTGGTATTGCTACTACAAAATCGTAAAGGTTTCGAAACTGTTCCTAGTTCCCTACTGAATAATCGATTTAAATCCCCCGCATCGCGCCTCCCCGCGTTTCACCCCCGCAATACCTGAATCATAACGTCTTGCATGGGTGATGAAAGGAAGGCTACTTGAAGCAGACTTAGTAGATTAGGCCGGGCGGGGTGTATTGCCTAAAATAGATACTTTGGAACGCCAATAAACTTAGGTTTGGGAAAACAAGCTATGCTGCAAGGAATATGAATTCAGACACTGTACTATGTACCAGACAGAGTTCGTGGTAAGTGACACGCTGAATTCTACTGGCCCCGACACCTTTTGGTTCGAATGACGTAGAAGTTCAAACATGAGCCCAATCGGTCGAGAGGTTGCCGACGTATGGGGTTGTAAAGTTTATAATATGCAATGCGCGCGCGCCTGCGCAAATGGTGTTGGCAAAAAGTTACACATCGCGAGTTCACAGTTCGGGGCGAACTACTAGTTTATAAAAACTAAAAATACCACAGTTTAGTCCGTTTAGTTGGTCGGAATGGCAGAAGGGCTTGATGTAATGATTGCGATGAAGGGAGACTTAGCTCGGATAATCTCTACATTTTTAGGGTTTCGTACCCGAAGGGTGCCAAACGGGACTCTATTACTAAGACTCCGCTGTCCGTTACCAGGCTTTTTTTGCTCGATATTGATAACTGCAACAGGAAGACGCTTGAAATATTCGCAGAATATTTAGTTACTCACTTTGAAAATAAATAATTTAATAAAAATAAAACAAATATTTAAGGTGCGGAACCCTTCGTGCGCGAGTCCGACTGTCACTTGGCCGGTTTTTTAAATAAATAATAACGATTGTTTCAGGCGCCTGGACTACTTCATAGTGTCTGAGAGGCTCATGCCTTCAATATGCGACAACATGATCAGAAATCAAGTTTACGGAAGCGATCACTGCCCTATCGCCCTGTTCCTGCATTTAACTAGTGCCGAGCAACCTAAGGAGTAACTTGTAAGCATAACATTCTCGATGGTAAAATTTGTTTTTTCAGATTCAGGTAGTTTTACCTTGCAGATCTTAGGTGAGCAGCTACTGCTCTCGCTATAAGCATTTTCGCAGTAACAGATAAAATTCGTTGGCCAATTAAAAAGTCATATAAACGAAGAACAAGGGAATTTTTCATAGGTTGTTTTGTGGCGGACATCGTCAAAACAGTAACAAATTCGTTATTATAGTGAAAGTAACGTAGCGGAAAATCCCAAATTTTCAGTTTTTATTTTTTTATTTTTTCACAGAGCTATTTTTGTTAGCAATTTTTCTTTCACCACAATTTTATTTTTCATTAAGTACCTATTCTAAACAACATCAACAATAATTAAAGTTGATTTGTTTTTCTGGTCGACAAACCAGTGGTACTGCCCAAAAAACTAAAAGTTCGAGCAAATCTCATACTCAACAGGATTATTGTTGTTTAGAATAATGAAAATAATGCTGTTTTATCGTCGTGAAACAAAAATTGCTGAACAAAAATAGCTCAGTTTAGCTACAGATATGAAAAAAATACTGAAAACTGAGCATTTCCCGCTACGCTGCTTTCGCTGCTGTTTCGTGAAAGATGTGAGACAGCGTGGCGCCTCTAGCGGCTGTTTCTAGGTTCAGCCAACCTGACGCGCTTTTCACTTGCTTGGTCCAAGCAATCCGCCAATTAGAGCCAATTCTCTAACTAAACTAATCACCGTTATTTAATGTAAAAAAAAACGTAGGTAATGAATATTAATATTTTTTTCCTGTGTTTTGATTATCAAAGCGTGGAATTTTTAAAGTTTATACCGTCAGCCCCTCTACCCTTGACGCATGTTTCCAATGCGGCCGCAATATGGCGCAATTTACAAAATTTAATATTTTACAAATTAAGACGCATTTTGTGTTTTTATTGAATAAAACCGCCTTACCTTTGAATAAACATTACAAAATATTTAAAATCAAAGCCTTACTATGCGAATTCAAAGAGAAATTAATTTTTAAACTTTTTCAATTGGATCGCAATAGCGTCAAGGGTAGAGGGGCAGTTATGAACAGTCGCTTAGGGCGCCATCTCGTTTACTTTAGAGTTGTTTATGAAATGGAAGTTGACATTCCTTTGATTACCAGTTATTTTGTATTATTTTTGGACTGATGATAATGACATCAACATTTTGTATTATGTTGGTTTTTTGTTATAATTTGAATTTTGAAGGAATAAAAATTTATTATTCACTATGTCCTGTTTCATTTTGTATTATTCAAGGTATAAATTAATAAATTATTGACTTGCACAATATAAAAGTTTTATCAAAGGGAACATAAATTACTTTAAACTTAGCAATGACATATCTGGTCCTTTGCGACGATGTTTCAGATGAGCCTGAAAAAAACGAGAAACAACTTAAATCACGGACCGATAGGGAAAACCTACCTATTTGCAGAAGTGTTAAAAATTATTAATAGGTAATGAAATCACTAACTTTGGAATGTGACACTGGGGCCTAAGTCTGTAAAACAAAAGCGTTAAAATGGGCTCCAAGTAGACGGCATCAATTAAGATTAATTAATGCAGTCCGTCCTTTTAATGTTTTTGTAGTACAGCAAAGAATATTCTCATTCTAATCCTAGAGGATTATTTCGCTGGTTGTAGGAGAAAAACGAGGAAGCCCCGGTTTTGTACTTGTACTGGGATGCCATCGACACATTGCTTTACAGACGTAACCCCTGGTCACAAGTTTGCTACTAAAGACAGATTGACCCAAATACAGTGGAATTTCAGATTGAAAAAAAATCCAAGACCTCAAAGTAGAGAGCCATTCTCCCTTTGCACAAAATTTTCTGTTACATTTGAGCGTTTATCTAGGTATACTCACTTCAAGAATCTTTATGAAAGCGTCCCTATTCAGCAGCATGTAAGCGGAGCACATGCTGCTCATAGCGCTTAGCTCCAACTCGTTGATGCCAGAGCAAAACAGGTCTATCCCGACTTCCAAGCCCGTTCCAAAGTCACACTCGTCCACTGCTATACTGGCGTAGGTAATGACAGGCTGCAGATCCGAGAGGACTTTGTCTTTCGCAAATTGTGTTGTGGCTTCCTTTAGTCTTGCAAACAGCTGCTTTATGGCCGCTGGAATAAGAATACATAAGTTATATATTTATTATTATTATTTATTTAGATTCTCCAACAGTTTTTCACATTACATTCATTAAAAATAGGTCTTAAATTATTATTCCGTGTGAAACACCTTTACAGGAAAATACAACATTTTATGTTTACAGACTGCATTAAAGTGAGCTTAATCTATACATTAAATCCGATTCATTACAATATTATGGTAGGCTTAGATCTATTTGAATAAGCTTCAAATCAGAACTAATGAAATTAATTACTATGTTTTATTTAGTTTAAATTATATATTTACTTAAATCCTATCCCTGAATACTTAAATCCTGTTATCCTGAGGGATATATGGCTCGAAGAAGATATGGTAGGTTAAACCCTCATAGACTTCCGGAAGCACAACTTCGAGATAAAAGTTTTATCCCACTATCGGGTAGCGGCGTCTCGCTTCACGCGGTGAAATAAAGCAAGATGGCGATAATGGGATAAAACTTTTATCGTGACATTGTGCTCCCCTAGCAGCTAAATACAAGGTGTTCCAAAAGATCCCAACCCTTTTTACAGGGTAGGTACTAGCACCCGGTGATAGGGATCACAACCAAAAAAATGTTTTTGCTCTGTGACATTCTGTCGATTTTTAATTAATACAATGTGAATGCTGTGGCGGGAGAATAGTTATTTGTTATGCAAGAATGCAAAATTATTGTTTGCGGCGAGTGCTTGTATTGAAAACCGAGCTAGCGAAGGTTTCTAAAATTGAGCCACGAGCGTAGCGAGTGGTTCAAAAAAAGAAACCTGAGCGTAGCGAGGTATTCAGAAGCACGAGACGCAAATAATATTGCATTCGTGCGAAACACAAAACTTTTCATCTCACAGAAGCGAGGAAATGACTTTGTTAGCCAAGCGGGACAAACTCTATAGACAACTACTTACAGGCAGGCAAAACAGGTGAGTCAAATAACTTCCTTTTAAAAGCATATTTTACTGTAGTTACGGCTGCCGTACTAAAGTTTTGAGCTTCGTTGGTATTAAAACCATTCGTTTTATTAATAATTTCCTGAAGTTTATTTATCCAGACACAAAAATAATGTAAATAAAAGAATGTTTTTTTTTTCCGGGTGCATTCTGAACTTATACCATATAAATAAAAAAATTGTAGGAGATAAAAAATGAAATTAGTAATATCGTTTGAAAAAATGTATTTAACAAACCAAAACATAATTATCTATTTGATAAAACAGAAGCGCAGCATTTTTTTTATTTACTGGTATTTAAAAATAAATATGTGTACAAAATATTGAAAAGACTATAAGAAGAAACCGCGTTTCTGAATGTTCTATTCCGTGACTTTACCTTTTTTAAAGATGCTTATGCACCATTTACATTCACAGTTTTGTATAGAGAATGGGCACGAACAATCGCTTTCGCTGAAATACGCGTTTAAACGAACTATGAATGAGGTTTTATTTTCCATCGGGATCTGGCATCTACTTAAACGGCCAGTGTTTTTTTCTTTTTCAAAACCATAGGGCGCGGGAAAGACTGTCCCGGCGTCGCGTTCAAATTTCGAAGCGCACAAAAGTTCAGATAGTTTAAATCCGGCCTTTACACGATCGTAAGTTACTAGTAACAGCAAACTTTCCGAGCGTGGGAGATGAAATAGTTATTTGTTATGCAAGAATGCAAAATTATTGTTTGCGGCGAGTGCTTGTATTGAATACCGAGCTAGCGAAGGTTTCTAAAATTGAGCCACGAGCGTAGCGAGTGGTTCAAAAAAAAAAACCTGAGCGTAGTGAGGTATTCAGAAGCACAAAACGCAAATAATATTGCATTCGTGCGAAACACAAAACTTTTCATCTCACAGAAGCGAGGAAATGACTTTGTTAGCCAAGCGGGAAAAACTCTATAGACAACTACTTACAGGCAGAACAGGTGAATCAAATAAGTTCCTTTTAAAAGCATATTTTACTGTAGTTACGGCTGCCGCACTAAATTTTTGAGCTTCGTTGGTATTAAAACCATTCGTTTTATTAATAATTTCCTGAAGTTAATTTATCCAGACACAAAAATAATGTAATTAAAAGAATGTTTTTTTTTCCGGGTGCATTCTGAACTTTTACCATATAATATAAAAAAATTCTAGGAGATAAAAAAATAAATTAGTAATATCGTTTGAAAAAATGTATTTAACAAACCAAAACATAATTATGTATTTGATAAAACAGAAGCGAAGCATTTTTTTATTTACTGGTATTATAAAATAAATATTGTGTGCAAAATATTGAAAAGACTATAAGAAGAAACCGCGTTTCTGAATGTTCTATTCCGTGACTTAACCTTTTTAATAGATGCTTATGCCCCATTTACATTCACAGTTTTGTATAGAGAATGGGCACGAACAATCACTTTCCCTGAAGTACGCGTGTAAATGAACTATGAATGAGGCTCTTTTTTCTCTCGGGACTTGGCATCTTCTTAAACGGCCAGTGTTTTTTTTTCTTTTTCAACACCATAGGGCGCGGGAAAGACTGTCCCGGCGTCGCGTTCAAATTTCGAAGCGCACAAAAATGCAGATAGTTTAAATCCGGCCTTTACACGATCGTAAGTTACTAGAAACAGCAAACTTTCCGAGCGTGGGAGATGAAAAAGTATTTTTCTTAACTAATTGGTATTAGCTCGGCTCATAGAATCCCGCTGCGTATCGAAAATCTTAATTTGTGGGCTGAATGGTATTGTTTTTTAAACTTCTTTTAACAGAATTGACATCCTGTTGACCTGTAGGTTACACCCTGTAAAAAGAGTTAGGATGCTTCACGTTGTATATTCAGGGGTATCTAAAGCGAAAACAGGCCAGTGTGGGGGACCTAAGGCTGAGGCTACACTAGTAAGCGACGCGATCGGATATACGGAAGAGTTCAATAGGTTCGTGTTGGTCTGCTGTTTCGTAAAACAAATAGTAGTAATTCCTCACCATCAGACTCCACCAGCCTTCTGTATCCGAGCTGAGTTTTCTTATTGTAAGGGACCACAATGCCCGCACCGTGGAACGTCCTAGTGACAATCTGACCTTGCCTCTTCTTCATGGTATACTCTTCAAGGGAGAACCCAGAGTTTTCCGCCCACTTTTTCACTTTGTCCATCACCCGTTGGCAAGTCATCGCAACAAAGGGAGACTTCTTCTTTTCGTTTTGTAGATGGGCACTGGATGTTACAGATAAATTATTGAGAAAATTTTATAAAAATTTAAAACCTGAGTGGACAAAAGAGATAGTGAAGATGCTAGGACAATTGCTGCCAACAAGGGGCACAGTTAGTTTCTAGCTTAAAAATGGCCTTGCAAAAAATGTGGGGCTCTCTGGCTATTCATCAAGAGCATCTATTACAGATGAATTATGCAGCATCCCTGTGGCACTTTTGCTCAGATTGGCAGGATTGCTGACCTGGAATTTTGTAAAGATTCACAGAACATGGCAAATAGTGTAATAAACACACTGCCACCTGCTACCTGCTGTTCAAAGATCTTTGAAATAAAGGATTGAAGATTTGGTCATTTCCAATATTTGGTGACTTGTAACTTGTAAAACAACTGAAAAGACTAAAGAAAAAGTTTTCTAAGGGTTCCCATTACTTACTAAACAGCTCCAAAGATATTCTCAGCGACAGGTGTGATGTGACAGTCTTTGGCGCTGTCATTTGTACCCACAAACACAGGCTTCTCCTCGGGGGAATCCCTGAAGTACCCCATATGGAACTCGCTTTTGCCTTTTGTTTTTATTACTGCCTGGAAATGTAGGTATGAAGTTGAAAATGAAAATAGCCTTTTTTGCCAATAATCATAACAAAATAGGTATATAACAACCTATTTTGTTGTTTCAGCCACTCTCTATTGTTGTGGCATAGCGCAACAATATCCTTTTTTATCCGACATGATGTTGGCCGTGAAGATGCTATATGTACACATGAAGTTCGCTGTGAAGTGGCAACTGTGTGCCTTGTCGTGGTTTTGACATGTTGAAACAATCACAATGATACTCAATAAGGGACAGTGTCGCAGACAACATTTCAGAGATCAACATTGCTAAACACTAAAAATGTTTTCACTGTAAATGGGCTACTATTGCCAATATAAAAAAAATATAGGCTGTTTAGAAGTGCCATAAATTAAGAACAGGTTTTCACATAATACATTTCTTTACAGTAGGTTTTGATGATGGTTTTAGGTTAAAGTGCTAAAAAAACAGTTAAATAACAAAAAACCTCACTGCATCACAATATAGGCAGGCGGAACCAACCCAAACCCAAACGGCTAGGACTGCAATGAAGTTGGGTTTCTTTGTTATTTTTTACTTTTTTCATGTGAAGATGCTTACTTGGAATTCAGGAGGGTCATAGAAGAATCTCCAATGTACTAAATACAGTTCTTTGTCAACTACAGGCAGTTTCC
Source organism: Zelleria hepariella (assembly GCA_949319315.1). Lineage (NCBI taxonomy): Eukaryota > Metazoa > Arthropoda > Insecta > Lepidoptera > Yponomeutidae > Zelleria > Zelleria hepariella. The sequence goes on from OX439381.1 coordinate 14,135,682, forward strand.
CAAGCAATAAATCATAAGGACCTATAAGCTGTAGATTGACACTTGCTAATGTATTCTCCAAAGACTCCTCAGTTTTCAGACATTCAAAAAACTTATAGAAGTCGGGAGGCATTTCCAACAAGAACAATTCCTTCATTACGCTTTCTTCAACACTTTCTTCATGGTAAGTCAGATTATGTGGCAATTGTACAATTTTAATTGGATTTTGAACCTCTTGTTTAGGTTTGTCTGGTGTCGTTTTGGAGTTTGATGGTTTACTCTCGGAAACTTCTTTGGGCGATGTTTTGGGTACCACAGATTCTTCAACATCCATGGCTTTATGTGCCTCAGGGTTTGCTTTAGGACGTTTGCTGGGAGGCGGTACATCCCCATTTTTCCGCTTGAAGTTCTTCGGTGGATGTTTGAACTTCCTTTGATGGTCGAAACTTTTTTGATAGCACCTAGATCCATACCGGCAAGGGGTTCTTGGGTCCCTTGAATAAGCGTGCCAATCTTCGGACATTTCGTAATAAGCGTTCTTCTTCGGTTTTAGACCAACTTTATTGCTCAATTTGATTTTGGACGAAATGGTAATCTGCTAATTTATCTAATCTTAACTAATAGAAATAAAAAACAGATAAAATCACAGCTTTTGTTTATAGATTTTGCCGCGCGGAGGGGTAGGTAGGAAGGAGAGAGTCGCGCGAACGCTGTCAGCTGTCATTTCGGCTGATTGTCAAACTCATTCCACAGAGCAGGCATACAAATTTGCATTTCATTCGGTCTTTGATTGATCGTGTATTGACAATAAATTACATTTTGTTTTTGAACGAACAGTCTACAGGGTAGATTCAGGAATTTCCGATTGTGAATTGTTGTTTTTTTTTGCATTTTCAAGATGTCAGTGTCATGTCATGTCATGTCCAAGCAGGCGAGGCTGCTCCGTACAAATTGTTTGATTATTTTCTGAATCCTGTGTAGAAGCCATCATATGTGTACCTATTGATGTGAATCTTATTACGAAAATGGTCATTGTAGTCGTGACAAGTTACATTTGAATAGATACCTAAAACTTACAAATCGGTGTCCATACCTATCGCAGTTTTATATCGAGTGTGATATTCCCGATTCCTGAAATTTTGCCAACGTAAAAATCTAAATGTTATCAATGATTGGGTGTTTAAATTCGCATAATTCAATAAGGACATGTACGTTTTAAACCTTCTCCACCCTTCGTTTTCTACGGGCTACGCACCGTGCTATACGAGAGGTAACAATTAATCAAATAATTAGATCCATAAAAAATTAGTTTTTAAATAAGTAAATAATTTGCATGAATTCGTATAACATATCCCAAATTCCCAATTAATATTGTTATTTTAATTCAGAAGTTGTTGACAAATGCTATTGATTATTATTGCTTGTACCTTATATTCACGTTAATAATCCAACAATAACGTCAATTTCCTAGAAAAGTAAGATTGATAAATTCATTTAAATATTAGGTAGGTATTGCAATACATGTACAAAAATATACTAAAGATATCACTTCTTCCGGACAAGCTAACGTTAACCTCAGAATCCTATGAATGACCCAGCGAAGTATTAAAGAGTTCATTTGTATGATCTCGATCTCAATCTCAATATATTGTTACAAATTCTACATTGAGGGGTTGGGGGTATCGTTATTTTTAAATATTATGTTAAGAGTCTAGTCACGAAAATTTGGAGCTGTTCTGACCAATAATTTCACTAATCTCAGTCATTATTATAGAAACTCAAACACAAATATAAAAAAGCCTTACATGTTTACCATAACATAGTATGTAATCTAAATCCCACAAAATTTCAATGAGCCAGATAATCACGGATAGCACGCATATCCTAATATAAATTTTCAGATGCATTTCAGTTATCTATCTGAGTTTATTATCATGCAGTAGGTATAAAGCGTTCAATCAGAAAATGCAGGTTATTGTGTGTGTTTTATGTGTGTGTTCCTCCAACCCATTTGGAGCAGGAGCATTGCGCTGAATTTCTCTTTGTTAAAAGCTCGGACGCCAACTTTATGCAAAAGTGACGCGCATACGCATAGTGAATTGAACTTTACGTCCACTGTTGTTGCTTCATTAGTATCGAGAGTTGGGATACCTAATTCACCTGCGAGTGTACCGGCGGCGGCAGCGGAAGCTATATTTAGTTTCATTGTGTGTTGTGCGCGATATATTATCGAGATTTAGAGGCACAGTTAATACTGCTCATATATAACCGTGTAACTGTAATATACTACGTAAACATAACCCTGCACATTATAAAAACATCACAAGGGCGCGCGCGTACCCTTGAAATGATTTATTGCATTCCCGAAATATTTTACGGGTTGATCACGGTTCACGCTAGGTTGGTCTGTTGTTAGTTTAATGCAAAAGCTTCCAGACAATTGAAATTATGCAAGATCAGAATGCTTTTGTCAAAAGATTCGCTGAACGTAACACGGTTTATCTCGGGCCATAAAAGCGTCCATTTACAAAATGCATATTAAAAATTAACATAATGTTCTTCGGCTCTTCCTTTATTTCGTTTCTTAGTAGGTAGGTACCTACACTACGTTTCTCTTGCTATAGTTCGTAACGTTACGTTTCAGAAGATCTTGGTTGGGAAATAAGAAATTATTTGTAAATATACACCTGGGTTTCCGATGAATAAATCAAACATTACAATCAAACATTATTAGAACCTGAAATAGAGAAAATATTATGAGATTACAAGCTATTTTTGTTGCTGAAATTGTTTGAACGATCAATTATTTTAAAACATCTCAGCAATAAAACAATGTAGATAGGTAATTTGGCTGGCACTCAATGCTGTACTTGTATGAGATTCCTAGTAGATATATGTAGTCCACCAAAAGAACCTAGCAGCCGTGCGAAAATTATCATTTCACGATAGCAATGAGAAACTATGGTCACATCTCTTTGTCACCAATCACTTCTTTTTCCATGTTATTTCAATAAAAATATAAATGGTTTTTTCCTATTATAAGAATGATCACTCACTATCAGTAAAAAATGTCTCTGTTAGGTAGTGTTTAGGTTCCTATGATATCTCCGGGGTATGTTTTGTGTTTTTATTCCAAATGATATAGGTACCCTTGCAAATCCCCTTAAATGAACTTATACTGTATCCCGATATTTAACACTTACTTTTATTACAAGCAGTTGTAATTTCACGGAAATCAAATCAGCCATTAAGTTGCTACTAGGTACATACATACAACACGCCACGCCACCAATGTCCTAGATACGTCGAGCGTGGCAACGTGAAAACGGAAGTAGACTAGCGACAACATTGTTGTGCGATCTCCTACTTCGAACAGAAAATGATTCTAAAGTGCTGGCTACAACTAGGTACTTACTATTATTAGAGTTTGCGTAAAAAGAACTATAACCATTATATGCATTATAAACGTTGTTAACCTTGACCACTACGCTCCCTTATTAAAGTTAGTGGTATTATGGATTGAAATTGTTTCCTAACCACAGGTGAGCACTAAGTATTTAGCATTGACTCTCACAATTTAATTTTGCTTGTTCACAGGCGATGCGCACCTAATTACGCAATGGAGCAGCGAGATGGATGGACCGGAATCATCGTTCCTGGCCTGTCCGAAAATGCGACCGAACGAATGGCTGCGGATCGTGATCGGGTCCGAATTGAATTTTATGCAACCTATGACGTCATGACAGGCGTGCGCATAGCCGCTACGCTAGGTGGCTTCTTCGCACTAATGGTCTTTCTGATTGTCTACAAGAGCCGAAGCAAATCTGTCAAGGCTCTTAATGACCCCAAGTTGGTAGAACTGGCCGAAGCTGTAGTGGCTGAAGAGCAAGCCGTTGAAGAAGAAAGGCAGCTTACTGCAGCTATAGAAGATGCACTTGCAGAACGAGTTCGATCTAGAGCGTCTCTTGGCGAAGTGCCTCCTTGGCCGCGAACATCGCGTTTTGCGTCTTATGGAGGTGGCTACGGGAGTTTGATTGCGCCACCTAGACGGCTATCAACACTTCGCGGTGATTCTCTACCAGCCTCTGCTTTGCGTTTTGCCGATAGACGAGCATCGGGTGGGCCACGCGATCGTCGGCTCAGCTCGGCAACGTGTTCGAGCTCTGGTAGTTCGTATTTGGAACGACGTGCATCGTCAGTCGTCTGTGCGCTCCCTGAGCGACGTTTATCTCCATGTCCAAGTGAGCGCTTAGCGCCACTAGCTTCTGTAGGGAGCGTAGGGCCATCTTTTGCAGTTGAATGTGAATTGGCATCGATAGGTGCAGACTCTGTATTTGCAGAGGATGAAGTGGACTCTACTGATGACGAAGTGGAACAATTTTCGACGGACAGCGGTGGTGGTGAAGTGGCTGGTGCTGAGTGCACCGAACTTGCAAGTCGGCCAACCACTTCATTGCGAATGAATAACGCGTCACTATCGCGGGAAACTCTTTTCTAGTAAAGTGTCGTGCCATGGAAAATTGTGAGAGTAGTGAATTGGCGCAGTTTTGAGGGACAAATTAAAATATCTTCTTTCGATAATGTGTACCTTTCTGTTTACCATTGATGTATCAACATATCACAAAAAACGGCTTAGTTTTACATATCATTTACTGATTAGAGTTACCTACCTACTTTTTTTATTTGTATTGTCCGACTTTAGTGTGCATAATTTTCATATTGAATGAATGTATCAATTTTATTACTGAACATTTTCACGAAAGAATCGATATTTTAATAATGTCCTAATGGGTTCTGTTGTAAAAATATTATTGAGAAATATTTAAGTAATTTGTTTAAGTTGATAATTGATGTCTCGCGTTGTTACTTAATGTTTTCAAACAAACTAGAATAAGTTTAACGATTCGGATAAATAGATACAAATATCTCATTTGTTGGTCTGCAAATTAAATGTTATGAATTTTGGTCCTGGCATATTCACCATTTAGTGTTCTCTGTAAAGAGTATTTAACGATCTACCGAATTAGTCGTTTATAGACACCACCTAAATGTACCTACTTGTTTATAATAAAATAGCCAAGTTAAATAGTTTTTGATGAATTTAAAACTTCTAATGATGGCCAATCTATTTACATGGTTTTCAGTCTTATTTCTATAGATTGGTTGAAGTAAATTGAGATGTCTGTATAATGTAGATAAAGTTTAGGGTAGAAGTCAATTCGAGAAGTAGGCATCTATTGTTTGTTTTGTATTAGATTGAAAGGCACAGAAGACCAATACGTCCTTTGAACAATAATTGCTCTCTGCGGCCTAAATATTACTGTTGCTCATACAAAAACAAATTCACTTACAACTGCCAAGCACTGTTCTGGATGATGTCATGGACACCTGAATTTTATTGATTCCTGTGTTCAAAAATATCGCCCCAAGGCGTTTTGTGAAATGCAGTAGTTTGACCACATGTACGTCGTTTTTATTACAATTTAGATTAACGTGTTAGTTTATGTAACTGTTCGTTGCTCGAATTAAAAAGAGCTCCTGGTAGCCAGTAAAATGTTGAAACGTATGTAAAAAATTGTAAATACAAACAAAACACAATTTGTGGTTTCATTTACCTCATTTTGATTAGTTTACTACATACCTAAACGGTTCGGTTTACAACCGCGCTTAAAAAATGTAATAATATTTTATTTCAGACCGTATTGCGTCATTTATACTCTATCTGTCGCTGTGGTGAAATGCGAAATCTATTACTGGGTGGATGACGACGGTGGTCTTTATATCAGTCAAGTCGGGATACTTTTGCAAATCGCTAATAGTTTTTAGAGACCGGTCCATGTTGATCGTCAGGTGGCTATAGAGCTTGTGCACAACACACGCATACCATCCACTAGGATGCATCGGTTAGTGTCCTTGGTTATTGTTTAATCACCATCTAGAAAGATTTTTATAAGGGCAAACAAATAGTTGCGTCGTTAAAATCTTTATAAAGTTCCCTAGCACGGCTAGCACTGGTTAGTGCTTAAGACAATACAAAAAGTAATCACCATTTATTAAACTGATTGCAGAAATAGTACGTAATTATTATTTCGAACATTTAAGGGCAAACAAATAGTTGCGTCGTTAAAATCTTTATAAAGTTCCCTAGCACGGCTAGCACTGGTTAGTGCTTAGACAATACAAAAAGTAATCACCATTTATTAAACTGATTGCAGAAATAGTACGTAATTATTATTTCGAACATTTAAGGGCAAACAAATAGTTGCGTCGTTAAAATCTTTATAAAGTTCCCTAGCACGGCTAGCACTGGTTAGTGCTTAGACAATACAAAAAGTAATCACCATTTATTAAACTGATTGCAGAAATAGTACGTAATTATTATTTCGAACATTTACCACCTTTTTTTATTTCCGTTTCCGTATCACAGATAACTACGCAAATAAATAACTTACGTTACGCGGTCAGTCAATCCCAGTCTCATGATGAAGATGTTTTTTTTAAAGTGAATGATGTGATTTTGCAACGCAGTGACCACAGACTCTACGTGTACGTGTCAAAGGAAATGTCAAACGCGTAATGTGTCATGCATGTCAATCAGAGATCTATTGAAGAAGAAAAGGTTTTTTCGATTTGCAAATTATATTTCTGTGCTAAAGTAATTAACTAACTAGATCCGTAAAAAGAGGCTAAAAAGCAAAATGGACGATGATCTACCGACTGACTTCCAGGTGATCGTGGTTGGGACGGGTGAGTATTTCTTTCCTATAAAACGATACCGGTGCGGTGCGATGTCTTTGGAATGGGAGGCCTTTGTATCGATCTTAGTTTTTTCTACGAATCCAGGTGCTATAGTTTTATGAAATCCAGTTACCAGCCGATGAATTGGCATGAAGACCACGACGATGATGGAGATTCGTTATATTTATTTTTATTACTGATTGAGCTTGTAGTGAATGAACGAGACCCGAATTACGACAAATTGTCACGCCAATTGCTCGATCTTGAGGCATGATTAAAAAAACTAAGTGCCTTCATGGTGGAATGAGGAGGTCATTGAACTCTCTCACTGACTGACTCAAAATATTATGCAAAAAACAATCCAGACCCTGTTGAATTGAGAACCAGAAACCAAGTCCAAGTTACTATTTCCAGAACTCATATTATTATCACTGACTACACAGTGACCTTTTATTGGTTTTAGGAGAAAGTATTTTGTTGCACTGGTGATTCTAAACCAAATTGTATAATTTTACCCCAAATTAATTCATTTTTCCATACACATGTTTATCGCCCAATGATACCATTTGTATTAATCACCAAAATAACCGTGATTCAACCTGCTAGGGGGGCACAATGTCACGATAAAAGTTTTATCCCATTATCGGCTATCGCCACCTTGCTTTATTTCATCGCGTGAGTGAAGCAAGATGCCGCCACCCGATAGTGGGATAAAACTTTATCTTGAAGTTGTGCTCCTCTACCTGGGCCTTTTCAAAGTTTTAGGGGAAAGGCATTTTTTTTTCTACACTACAAGTGCCTATCAAAAAACAACTGCTTTGCTTAGACTATACAGAGTAAGAGCACTGCTGTGGCCTACATATTAGCTAAAAACCCACTTAGTCTAGTTTCCCATAAAAAACTGCCAAAAGACCATTGTTGTTTTCAATATTTTCCACAAAAAATGCCCTTTGATAATTTAAAATGCGATTGAATTTTGTGAATAGGCCGCTGTTATAAATCAAATTGGCCGGGACTAGCAAAAAAATTTTTACATTGGTTTTTGGACTCCATTCGGGAGCAATGTTGTTTTTGATAGAATGCCTAGATTGGTTTTAGATTGGATGCCTAATTTTTCATTGGTTTTGGACTCTATTCCGAAGCCATAAAGTTCAAATTATGTCGGTTATATATAAATAAATAAATAAAATGAAAAGAACTTTATTCAAAAGCAAAATATCAAAAAAATTACATGCTATTTTTATCCTCCAGAGCCATATAAAGGGTTAGATTTAAAAAGTTATTAAAAAAAATAAAAATATAAAATTAAAAGGCCACTCACAGACCGGAATTGGCTAATCCGATACGCAGTGAGTGCTATTGAGCCAAACGCGATCGAAGAAGGCAGATGGTAATTTCAAACTGTGATTATGTTCCATCCCAGGCATGGTAGAGTCCATTGTGGCAGCTGCCTGCAGTAGGATTGGTAAGAATGTCCTGCACCTGGACTCCAGCGACCACTACGGGGGCCTGTGGGCCTCATACAACTTCGACGGGCTGCAAAAGTTCATAAAAGATGTCAGCACCGACCCGAATAGACAACTTCAAGTCTACAATTTGGCTGAGAAGTGGTACATAGAAAAGTGAGTAACGTAGTTTGTATAATCCGCGCGGGATGAGAATGGGTTGCGACCTTTTGGAACTGAGACGCGCGCAAACTCGCGTCGGAGCAACCTTGTCAAAGTAAAATACAGTATATTTTCGATTGACTTCGACAAGGTTCCATCCCATTCTCATCGCGCGCGGATTATATTCAAATTTACATGAGTATTGGTTTGTTTGTTCAATTATTAAAGTGTTGGAAAGGTTCCTTGTATTGAATAGTATAACAACCATGACAAGACTTATCAGTACTGTAAAATACTGAAAACTTAATATTTAATTTAATCACGGCTTTTATTTTTACGCGCCGCGCGCCGGTCAGTTAATTAAGACAGAATAAGACAACTAGCCACTTTTATTTAAGCAGGAGAATGTATTCAGACACGTCGCACGTTTGATGACGGTTCTATTGTATTGTACAGACGACAGCACGTCGACTTTTACATGCCGGCACTCTACTCGGTTACGTTACGGGCGATTTTGCAACAAAACAGTCTGATGTGCTGTTGTCTGTACTCGCGCTTGTCACTGGTCACAGGGCTATCCTTTAGATTAACCCTGCTTTAGATTATCCTTTACACCTCCACATTATCCTCACCCAGAGAATCACCGGAGCAAGAAGAAGCCAAAGCCGAAGGTGACGATGCCAAATCGGAGCCCAAGAAAGTCTGGAGTCAGGCCACGTTCGCCTCCGAATATAGGAAGTTCAACATCGATATGACACCTAAGGTAACTATAAAACTCCCCACTGACGATGCATCCAATATAATGCTGCCACGCCGCGCCGTTCGCCAGGACGCATTCCATTTGGAAGCATCGTCAGTGGGCGGCTTAAAACTCTTCCTAGTTTTAGCTCTCACGTGGCTGCCTTGCTATGACAAAACATTGAGTCTAGTCTAGATGTAAGCCAAACTTTTGAGCCCTTTACAGGACTCATAAACCATAAACATAAGCCTTGATAACCATAACAATATCACCTTATATATTTTTTTTAATTAAATATAAATCTGGCACATTATGCAGCCTAGAAGTGTCCTATGATAGATCTCTTCCCTGTAACGCCGATCTCCCCGTTTTCTAGCCGCTTTTTGGATATCATCGACCCAGTAGTCGGCCTGACCCGCGTACACTCTGTGTGATAGGCTTCTGCCTACTTCTGTAGATACCACTTGCCACAATCCTGCTACACTACGAGTATTTTTGATTGTGAATAGTTTTATGACGCTCTCAAACTCCGCCGTTACTCAACAGCTGCTATTCTCGCGCGGTCCGCTCGTCGAGCTCCTCATATCTTCGAACATCGCGCGGTATGCGGAGTTCCGCTGTGTGACGAGGGTCCTCACGTGGCTGGAGGACCACTTGGCTCCCGTCCCCTGCTCCAGGGCTGATGTGTTCGCCACCGAAGCCGTCAGCATCCTCGAGAAGCGGATGCTGATGAAGATGCTGACGTCGATCGTGGCGTATAACGAGGATGAAATGAATAATGAGTTTAAGGGTAAGTGGACATTCCCAACGTCATTTTACCGTGACGCGGGTCATAAAGTTACTAGAGGACTACCTGATGCCCGTCCCCTACTCTAGGGCTGATGTTTTCGCCACCGAAGCCGTCAGCATCCTCGAGAAGCGGATGCTGTCGAAGATGTTGACTACGACTACTGATGCTGCTGAAATAAATAATGAGTTCAAGGGTAAGTGCTGCTGTCTTAGACTTAGAGCAGACTTCCTTGTCTTTTTTTAATCGAGGACCCTTTTCAGAACAACATTGAATATCACGGATAAGTGCCCCAAGTTACGAAAGGGTGATGCTGATATTCAACCAACTGGCTGACATCCACTTGAATGGAAATTAATCAACGCGTTCACACTCGATTAAACAGAAGCATTCAATTTTTCTGTGTAAAATAGACTAACAAATCTCTTCTCCTTTATTTCATAAGTTATCGCATGTACAATATACATGTTTTCACGGTACTGAAGACCGCCTACCGATCAATACGTAGTATTTTTAGCACTGATTCGAAGTCTCGAGGGCTATACGAGTATCTCATCTATCATCTGCCTGTTGCATCTATATTTTATGGGTCTGATATTTATTGGCATTGACATACCTACCGAGGATTTTATTAGATTCGATCGGGGAGTGGAAAGAAATTAGTAAGAATTGCAAAGAAAAACTGCTGTGTTATTAACGGCTCATCTATCAAATTGTTGCATGCATCAAATATATATCTATCTATCTATCCAGCCCATAAATAAAGCCCACTGCTGGGCATATGACTCTTCCTTTTCACGCCAACCCCCTCGGTCTAATGCCAATCTCGTCCATTGTCTTCCCGCTGTTTTGACAATTTCCTCGACCCATCGAGCTTTCGGTCTACCCACCGACCGTCGACCCATTCTAGGCGACCATTCCGTGACTGCCTTAGTCCACCGTCCGTCCTCCCGCCTAGCCAGATGCCCTGTCCATCCCCACTTTAAATCTTAAGATTCGCGCGCCCACATCTTCAACTTTGGTCTTCTGCCGAATGTCGTCGTTACGCACACGATCAAGGAGTGAGATGCCTAGCATGGCCCGCTCCATAGCTCTTTGTGCAATTTGGATCTTATCCATGTTGGCTTTAGTAAGCGACCATGTTTCAGCACCGTACGTGAGGATGGGCTTGGGCAGTATGCATTGGTTGAAAGCCTGGTCTTTAGGCTTTGCGGGATTTTGGTTTTAAAGACATCATCCAGCTTCTTAAAGGCAGCCGATTTCATAGGAACTTCTTAAAGGAAGCATCAAATATACAAAACAATTTTTAAATAGCTTTTAAGCTTTTTTTCCGAAAGATCAATTTTCGGCGGCCATATTGGATCCGCCATTATGAATCTCGACCGGTCGAAATGTAGAGCTCGCGCCACGAAAGAAGACCGATGCCACTGGACTCTGTATAAATCATCTCATTACGTAGATGTAAAGGCATCTTTATTTATCCTACAGATTGGGATAAGAAGACGTTCAAAGAGTACCTGACACACAAGGGGCTCACTGCCAACCTCGTTCACTATGTACTCTACGCCATCGCGGGCGGTTCCGCTGCGATGCCTTGCCTGGAAGGCGTCAAGGAGTGCAAGAAGTTCCTCATGAGTTTGGGACGTTACGGGAACACCCCGTTCCTGTGGCCAATGTATGGGAGTGGAGAGCTGCCGCAGTGCTTCTGCAGGTGAGTGAAAGAAGTTAATTATGTAGTCTATACAATATTCCACGAGCTCTGGAACACTTTTCACAGAAGTGGGAGAGAGTTTTTGTTTGATTACGCGTGATTTTTGCTTTGAGGGTTTCCTTACGACGACGTTTTCATGAGTTTACGTGTTATCCGAAAAAGGTATAGTCCCTAGTATGGTACATAAGACAACATTTTTGTTTAACTTTAAGTTTAGCTTTGCAACTCAATTTTATATTCACAATTTCACAAAGGTCCCGTATTCTTATTCTCTTCCGAAAGTGACACTTGATTCTCGCAGTTCACTTTACTTATTATTCTTATCTCTCATCCACTATCAAGAACTTCAATATAAGGAGCGATCAAGTGCCAAATAAAAAGCCAGCCAAGCCAGTTATTTATCGAAAGAGTGGTCTCAAAGCGAATATTCTTAAAAGTAGAGGTTTTTTAAGTTCCTCATTCATTACTTTTGTTTGTTTTCTGCGCGACCCAAATGCGCATTGGTGTGGTGATGACCGCCACCGCCGCGAAATTATAAGGCGGGCACTTTCTATTGTTGCATGCTGCACCGCTGCGCAATTTTATTTCGTACCACTTTAAACTTAACTGGGCTATTGTCAAAATTGTACTTTGTAGTATTCGCGCATGCCTAAACTGATGGTAAAGGGTTTCATGTTATTGGTTTTCTACGGATTTATTCACGCGATCGGTCGATGGACATTATCATCATCGTATTTGAGACATACATTCTTGTCGGTGGATCAATTCTCCTCGTCCTTGCTAGTCACACGACAAATCCAACTCTTCTTCAATTTCAATCTGAAAACATCAACCTTTAGCTCGTTGTTTTACATGCATCTTCTTCGTTAAGACGCAATAGGAGTAATAGGACGCACAACTAGCGCCGCCAATGAAAAAAAAAACTTCTTTTTGGATGCGTTTTTTGCTAAAAACTCTCCTGCGATTTCTCAACGTGAGGCTTAACTATTTTTAGGACCTAAGGTTTGGATTCCAGATCCTAGAACTTAAGAATGCAATCGATTCTCGCCAAAAGATTGCATTCCTAAAAATAGTTAAGCCCCGCGTTGAGAAATCGCAGGAGAGTTTTTAGCAAAAAACACATCCAAATAGAAGATATGATTTTTTCTTCATTGGCGGCGCTAGTTCGGCGTCCTACTGGGCCTTAAAGAATAAAAACATGAATGATTATCTCGAATGTAATTTGTATTTTGTATTTGTATTTTGTATTTGTAAATTATATCCTAACCAGAGCTTCACCAAGTCTGTAAGACAACTGTTTTAGGATATAATCAAACTTGCAACAAAAAAGCAGTTTTCATTGCATGCCCTCCAAAATACAAGCATTTTATTCGTCGAACCATTTTCGCTCAACTCTCAGCATATCGAACAACAATACACACATACTTTAAGTCGTCAAGCCATGTTATGTCATTATATCACAAAAATCTATTATCCCTAAACTCCATTCGCGTTTCATATGGCGCAGCCGCCTTGGCAGGCACAGCCACACTATCTAAAAGTGTTCTAAGTGGTTCGCCCGAACTGTGAACTCGCGAACCCAGTTACAGATGTGTAACTTTGCTAACGCCATTCGCGCAGGCGCGCACGCGCTTTGCATATAAACTGTACAACCCCATATCTCGGCCACCCCTCGACCGATTTGGCTCATGTTCGAACTTGAAAATTTTACCCGCCTACCAAATTTCATAACGATCCGACTAAATTTACTCAAGTTATCGTCGAACGAACATTCATACATACATACAAACGCCGGATTGTTTCATTAGAGTCGTAGAACTTTGCTCGCTTCAATAAGCGTATGGACTTTAACTCCCCTCCCTGTTCTAGGTTATGCGCAGTATTCGGAGGGGTGTACTGCCTGAACCGACCTATCGACAAAGTGGAGTCCAAAACCCTTGACGAGGGCCGAACCGTGGTAGCCATCGCCAGCAAGTCCAAGACCTTGCATTGCGACCACCTGGTCATCGGCATCAACGAATGCCCCAAGGACCTGATTTCACCGGAGCCGGTGGAAAGCTGCGATATATCGAAGGCTGTGTTTATCACCAACGGATCTATAATGACGAGTGACAAGGTGCGCTATGTGCTGACTTTTCTACTGTGTTTCATTTGGCCATGAGTCCCTGTTACCCGCGACCGACCGTGTAATGCCTCATCCCATATCACCTCTGCAAAGTTTCATTCCGATCCGTCATTAGGTCCCTGTTAAATACAGGTGTTTTTTTCAATTTTGTAGCTAAACTGATCAATTTTTGTTTCACGACAACAAAATAGTATTCTTTTCGTTATTCTAAACAACAGAACAATACTGATTTCTTTTTCTGTCAGTGGTACTGCAAAAAACTAGAAGTCCGAGCAATTTTACTGATGTAAAACAAAAATTGCTCAGTTTAGCTACAAAATTGAAAAAAAAAAACTGTGAAAATTGTGCATCTCACGCCACGCTTTTCATTGACCCATAATAAAAAAAAAATCTTGACTTTTAGGAGCCGTTGACGCTGCTCCGTTTCCCGCCACTCGCTGATGCTGACAACCCTGTGACTGTGTTGGAAGTGGGGTCTGCCACTGGATCCTGCCCTAAGGGACTGTGTGAGTAGTTTTTTAACCCTTTATACGACTCCGCTATATTCGTGAGTTCGTTGTAGCAATACAGAAGGAAAACATCGCAATCCGTGGAGTAGGCTGTTTAAGCTGACAGGATGATATAGGTGCTGGGAAGTCTACAACATTTCCCTGGCGGCAGTACAGCATTTGTATGATCACTGGACATTCTGGGGCTATGGTGGCCCACAGATTAGCTCGCACAACACAGCAATGTTCGACGCGTGTTCGATGATGTCGATGCTCGACATGGACAGATGGAATTTTGTAGTTTTGGAATATTGTCCAAAAACAAATAATTAGCTCTGCCTTTTGCTAAATAGATAATTTCGACACTGGCTTGTAAGAACAGCCAACGTCTAGGAAATGTGTGCAATAAAGGCAAACTTACCTAAAGAGGTGATTCATTGTTGAAGTCTTTGAAAGCGAAACAAAAAATTCAAGTGCGTCGAAGATATTGAACAAAAAAATCGCGGCAAAAAATATGAACTAAATGACTCGCACCATCATATTGAAGAAACCAGTTTTGGTAACTACAAATTGTGTTATCAGGTCTATGACCCACAAGGAATGTTTTCGCAAAAAATATATCGTATAATAATTGCTTTATTTTGGTACTTTAAAATGCAAAAATTGCAAAAGGCTTTCATTGACTCAAAAAACTAAACAGATTCTGCAATACCTCTCTGGTAAATCTCAAGGAAAACGGGCCATTAGGGACACCTCACCGGCACCAAGTCTTGATCTGGTATTCTATGAAACTGCACACCGGTTCGGATCGGTTTTGGTGGAGTGTGGGATGCGCCTTAGAGAGAATGCCGCGTGCCCATTACGGATTGGCGATTTTCGCGTTTAGGGTTTGCTTTAGACGCTCGGGTTTGCTTTAGACGCTCGGGTTTGCTTTAGACGCTCGGGTTTGCTCACGAATGTTTTCCTTCGATCGAAGTGATCTGCACGGCAATGCGTAGTAACTTCTCTAGAGTAGACATTCCTCTGGGCACTACTAACGCATTATTTACAACAAACACCGAACTAAATCCCATAGAATCCGCATTACGTATAAAATCACAATAAAAACTTGTCCCCACAAAAACAAATGATATCAGCAATAGAACAATACGAAACATCATTTCGACCATACGTCTAATATTCGAATGTCAACCTTATTGCATTAGTGTACAGTTTTACTTTAATTGAATAGACTACGAGCAAATAAGCTCCCAAAGGTAGTTTGGGCATCTATTTTTCCAGACACATTTCAGAGTTCTATGTTGTATCTAGTTTTATCCTTGATCGAAGACAACAAAGGAAAGAGGTTAATCCCATCTCAAGAATTGCAACTTTGAAGTGCAACCGTGCGGCAGTGGGAAATAATCCTATAACCGTTGTGTGGCAGTGGTAGCGAGTGACAGCCTTTTGGTGGCCTATCCCTTCACATTAGGTTACACAACTGGCAGACAGCCACAAGACAATTAACATGTTATAGGGGGCCTGACTCTGTAACGCAATGGTGTCAAAATGGCCTTCCAGTTGACGGCTTGAATTACGCTTTTTTTAATGATGATGTCGGTCCTTTTAATATTTTTTCTGGTACAGCAAAGAACATTCTGATTCGAATTCTAGAAGATTAGTTAGTGGTTGTAGGAGAAAAACGAGGAAAACGCGGTTTTGTCCTTCTACTGTGAACCTATCGACCCGCCATTGCATTACTTAAGAATTACCTGTACAAGCGTGGGAACTCGGCGATGGCCAAGCGTGTGAAACACTGTTTTCTATAGCTGTTTCACCCAGTGCGAGACGGGGCCCGGGAAAAACGAGAGGCAATGCGGCTGTATGAGTCAACGTGTGTTCGTGATCTAGCGCCCTCTTAAGCCCCAGCTTTTAACTGGCAAATAAAACGGGCTATACAAGGCCTGTGCTCAGACTACAACTAGCCTCTTTTACAATATCTTTAACTCTATTGCAGTCGTGGTGTACCTGATAACGAACAAAGTGAAGGACTCAGAGACGGATCTGAAGCCCTACGCCGATAAGATCTTCGACATGAGCGGCGGCGACCAGACCGCGACAGGAGAGAAGCCCAAGGTACATTACATGTGTTCACTTTACTCAGTTACGTTACGGGCAACCTAGTACGAAACTCCCGCCATCTCCTGCCGTCAAAACAATATTTCACTATTGATTTGGCTAGCTGGAAGAAAATAAGTATTAAATTAGGGTAGGTAATCGTATGAGCTAGTGGCCACCCCTGGTGTCAGAGTTTTTAGGCCACCCAAAGGGTCTCTGACATGGCTTAACGATTGTTATTAATCAACAACAACCGGGACCAACGGTTTAAATTAAGTCCGCCCTTGTACGTAGCCTTTGTTATTTAAGTTTTTATTTTGTGCAATAATCAATAAAATGTAATATACAGGGTGTCCCGTAATTTAACGTTAAGCGGGAACTGGGTGAAAGGGCAGGCCATGACGGTACTGGGAAAAGTAATAAAAAAAACATAAGCGCTTCGTTCGTAGAAAATATAAGCATTTAAAAAATAAAAAATTTCGCCCCAGACCACATTTTGAGGTATAATCCGGTTCAAATGCTATTAGGATACGACCTTTTGAAGTTGCGTTACGCGACAGTGATGACTTGCAGGGTCAGAAAAACACCGATGAATAAAATCGAACCAGGTCATTTTGAAAAAAATAAGTTTGGGTTTT
This sequence comes from Zelleria hepariella, assembly GCA_949319315.1. Classification (NCBI taxonomy): domain Eukaryota; kingdom Metazoa; phylum Arthropoda; class Insecta; order Lepidoptera; family Yponomeutidae; genus Zelleria; species Zelleria hepariella. The sequence continues at coordinate 14,152,591 of OX439381.1, forward strand.
TGTAGTATATTGATAGTGTAGGTTATATATAAGGAGTAAATGTTGTAAATAAACCTTGTATCTAAAATGCATAAAAAGTGTTGTATTGTATGATTTCATGAAGTTTTTGAAGTTTTTTTCGTTTATCCCAAGTTAGGTGTTTAGAAAACCTACTAATATACTTTAAATACCCGATAATTTACTAAATCCACATCATCATATCAACAGATGAGACTAAACTACGAAAATAGTGTTTCCTATCGATTTCGGATAAATACTCTGTAGAAACGGGAATTTATTTGATAAGTATTAACTCGCCTTTGAGTAAATACTGAGTCCTTAACCCATCTTAGTCACAAGCTTCCCGACAGCGTTGCTAACAGTACTGATAGACGTCAGTTGACGTCATATACAGCTCCATTCCAAAAGGTCCTATCATAATAGCATTTGAACCGGATAATACTACTGTGTTCGCATATTTTCCAATTTTGCCGTATTTTTTTTCACATAATCCTTAATAACCATGCTATAAAATGGCATTCATAAATCAAACAATTAATGCCTCCAGTCGACTAAAAAAAAGTTTGAAAAAAGATCTTTGATAACTTTGACACTCCATCTTTAAAAAAAAAGTATGACACTAGCCTTGGCAAGTTGTCTGAAAAAGTGGCGCATTTAGTCAAGATTTCAACGACATGTCTCCAGTGATATGAATACAACCCCAACCTTAATTTTAACCTTGCAGTGCCTCTGGTCGTTGTTCTACAACGTAAAGGACACGAGCGCGCCGGCCGCCAGCACCTTGGACACCGTCCACGTCTGCTCCGGACCCGACGCGCAGCTTGACTTTGACCGGGCCGTGCAGCAGGTAAGACCTTAACACACTATGAATAAAGACCATAATGCTGTTCTACAACGCACCTTGGACACCGTCCACGTCTGCTCCGGACCCGACGCGCAGCTCGACTTTGACCGGGCCGTGCAGCAGGTAAGACCTTAACACACTATGAATAAAGACCATAATGCTGTTCTACAACGCACCTTGGACACCGTCCACGTCTGCTCCGGACCCGACGCGCAGCTCGACTTTGACCGGCCCGTGCAGCAGGTAAGACCTTAACACACTATAAATAAAGACCATAATGCTGTTCTACAACGTACCTGGGACACCGTCCACGTCTGCTCCGGACCCGACGCGCAGCTCGACTTTGACCGGGCCGTGCAGCAGGTAAGACCTTAACACACTATGAATAAAGACCATAATGCTGTTCTACAACGTACCTGGGACACCGTCCACGTCTGCTCCGGACCCGACGCGCAGCTCGACTTTGACCGGGCCGTGCAGCAGGTAAGACCTTAACACACTATGAATAAAGACCATAATGCTGTCCTACAACGTACCTTGGACACCGTCCACGTCTGCTCCGGACCCGACGCGCAGCTCGACTTTGACCGGGCAGTGAAGCAGGTACCTACGACCTTAACACACTATAAATAAAGACCATAATGCTGTTCTACAACGTACCTGGGACACCGTCCACGTCTGCTCCGGACCCGACGCGCAGCTCGACTTTGACCGGGCAGTGAAGCAGGTACACACGGCAGCACGTAGACGCTTACAAGCGTGCACTCTATTCAGTTACATCACGGGCGACTTTGCAACGAAAGTGTAAGTGTATACGTGCTGTCGTGTGTACCTACGACCTTAACACACTATAAATAAAGACCATAATCTTAGGTCCGGCTGTCACGAAACCTGCACGAACTGAAACTCAATGGAGAACTCAGGGGCCTTAGCCTGTAACGCAATGGCGTGTCGATGGCGTCCCAGCAGAAGGACAAAACCGGGGTTTCCTCGTTTTTCTCCTACAACCAGAGAAGTAATCCTCTAGCTAGAGTTAGAATTAGAATATTCTTTGATGTACTACAAAAACATTAAAAGGACCGACAGCATTAATAAATCACAATTGAAGCCGTCAACTGGGAGCCCATTTTGGCACCATAGTGTTATAGGCTGCTCTCCGCCACTTTCAAGGTCACGATCCTCAGCATTCAGGGAACGACTGGATGGGTGGATGGTCACAATTATTATAACGGTGTGAGGCCGCGCGGTGCATGCCTTCCTTTTGCACCCTACTCGGGTTGTTTGTTACTCTTTCACGCTGAAACGGCTGAACGGATTTGGATGAAATTTGGAATAGAGATAGCTTAGACATATATTTTTCTGTAGTACACGCGAACGAAGTCGCGGGCAAAAGCTAGTAAAAAAATACCCTCGAGCAAGCTGAGTGGCGCCTTCTATCGGAGGTTGGAAATCAATTTGTGTATCTCGCCCTTTGAAGCTGCCAAACGAAACAAGGAACTCGTGGTTTGTTCAAACCACTGGCGTATGAGGTTAAACCATAAATGGTGTTATTTCCTATCCTCTGCAGCACGGTGGTATTATTGGGATAAAGGAGATTTTGAACATTCATCTACAGGGTGCACTCTAAGTCGATAGCGGAACTTTAAATTTCGGAACGAAAAAAACATCAGCTGTTTCATACATTTGGCGCAGTACTGAGTCGACCTTTTGTATGGAACAGCTGATATTTTTTTAACTCCATTTTTTTCGCCATCTAGTACAAGTTGTTTGTATTGATCAGTAGATAGCCTACTTAAAGTTCCGCTATCGACTTAGGGTGCACCCTGTATATTTCTCATTACTATCTTTACCATAATATGCGTCTATTCGCTGAAACGAATGGGAACTGTATTTCAGGATGTTGAGAGACTTAACTGCGTGCTCTGTCGGTCTTATTAAGCCTGGTTCAGACGCGGGTAACGTGTAATGTAACGCGAATTGTGTATGTGGACCACTTGAAGCGTTACTTGTAACGTGATCTATCGGCTGTCAGTTTTCGCAGGTTCGCGTCGAGTTTGCGTACCGTCCACACTGTTGACGCTAAATTACACGTAATCTTATTCTACGCGTCTGGACCCGGCTTTACCTCCTTATCTAAAAGTGTTGTTTTTGGTACGAGATTACTTATGTAAAATACGTTACATAAAGCTAGTCCGAGCTTTAGGTACTCGAGATAGGTACTTTTACGTAATGCCAGGAGACTTCCAGCCGTACTCCGATAAATGATAACCCTAAATGTCCACGCGATAAGTAAGGTAGGTATTACTTTTCGGCTAGCAAGCATGGACTAGCCGTAATGTTACTACATAACTTGTGTTGCGCGTGCGTGACACGTTTATGAGATCTATGTTTCTAGAAGTGTTTAAAATGATTGTGATCGTGACTCATTTACCCTTCAATTTGAATCGTCTTTTGTTTGACGCATTCATTTAGCAATCGTGATGTAAAAGGATGTAAAAATAAAGTCTGGATACGGTAAAAAAAAACGTATTAAGGGTGTAGTTCTGTCTCCCTCAGACACATCCGAGTGGTCACTTCATCCACCTAGTGTGAGTGAAGGTGCTACTGGACGCTGTTTAAATATAATCTCATTACGAAAAGTCCATTCGCTTAGATAATGCCGCTGTGCCAAGGCGGCGGAGACTGTATCTAAGCGAATGGACTGTAGAGTTGCATTGCATAGACCTAAGTTATGTCTCCAACACCTATTTATTATCTTCATTCCTTCTCTCCTTAGGCCGAGCTGATCTTCAAGAAGATCTGCCCCGGCGAGGAGTTCCTGCCGCGCGCGCCGGACCCGGAGGAGATCGTGTTCGACGATGACGTCACGCACGGGCCGCAGTTCGAGGCCGACGACGCGGACGGCGGCGAGGCCAAGGAATAGGACGACTACGGAGTGCCGCCGGCCTGGGTGCGCGGGGTCGGTCACTAGGGTCACCCCTCCTGGCTAAAGCTGGGTGCAGCCCCCTTAGCACGCGGGCCATTTTGCCTACTCTCAACTGTCACCTTAGCCACTTAACAATACTGAGGTGACAGTGAACAGTGCCTGTGGTGACACTTCCCTCCCCAGTCCACCATTTTTATTATAGTGGCCCTTTTACCGACAGCTTAGGTCATGAAAAGGGCACACTAAATCCAGCAAACGATCGGAACCGAGTGCCAGGACCTATGTGCGGTAGCTCTCGCCGCCTCCGCTTGCGCTTTGGTACTCTGCGAGGTGGCTAAGGTGACACCCTCCTCTCCAGACTACCTCTTTTTTATTATAGTGGCCTTTTTACCGACAGCCTAGGTCATGAAAAGGGCACACTACGTCCAACAAACGATCGAAACCGAGTGCCGGGACCTATGTGCGGTAGGTCTTGCCGCCTTAGATTGTGCTTCAGTACTGTGCGAGTGCTCGTGGCTAAGGTGACAGTTGAGAGTAGGAAAAATGGCCCTCGTGCTTAGCCTACAGATATGTTCTTTTATCGCGATCCAAAAACGCTCGTGTGGACCATACGCCGTACCACCGTATCGTACCGAACAGGCGTCCACACTAGCGTTCTTGGATGGCGACGCTGATACGGATACGGAGGAACGGTTCGTACAGTCGGGCACATGCTAGGATACCCCTTTTTATTCGATTGGCGCTCTTACGCCGCACGAGGTAAGAGCTGCCATGGGGTATCTGTGACTGTGGCCGACCGTACAAAAGAACATATCTGGACCCAGCTTAAGGAGGAATAGCAATCACAGTTGAAAACCAACAATGCGTTTTCTCGCTTTTTTCTATGACTTGGATACTCCAATAACTACAGGTGCAATCGAATTCGATAGCGGAACTTTAAGTAGCCTGTCTACTACAAACAACTTGTAGGTGGCAATCGAGTAAACATTTGATCAAACGTCATTAGATTTCGAATAGAGTTGTAGTTATTGAGTTATGATATTCCAATAACTCGTCAAAACTGTTATTGCTATAGGTGGCCTAAGGCCCGTTTGCCCTTAGAGCACATTGAGACTCCAGTGTTATGGGATGTTAGGCACTCCAGTGGATTCTTGATAGCGTTTTAATCAATTGGCACATTCGAGCATGTTAGTTATTATTACTTATTATGTAAACCGATCGTTCACTAAGCGGAGTTAGGAAAGCTACGCACGTACGCTAGATGATAGCCAAGCAAATCGGGATTGCCCCTTACCAAGTTTTTGAGAGTATGGTGTGGATGAATAATGTTTTGAAAATTGTCTCTGCTCGGTGGACGTCGTAGTCTTAAGATAACTCGAGAATATTTACAGTGAAATGTAACGAATCAATGCTCGTGTGTGTGCTAAGTAATTGCTAAGGTGTAATCTCAGTTAAGATTTTATGCTTTGATAGCTTTTTGACGATCTGTGCATTCTGATACCGACTGGTGCATGGGTGCACGTTTTATATGAAAGACAGAGTTTGCTGTACTTAGTAACTCCATAGATTTTTTGTTATTGAGGGTGTCGAGTGCACATTTCAACGGTTGTTTAAAACATAGTGGAAATAAAAGGCTTTTGTGTATTTGGGGCCAAAACACTTTCGCTGAAATGTTTATGAGCGCCTCTAGCATGACCATACCAAGCTTCTTTCTATCTCGCACTGCGTAGATCAAGAACGGGAGCGCGCGCTGTCGAAAGGCATGGTTACTGATGCTAGATTATGCAAGTGTGTGTGTCAATGTTCCACATTTGATTATTCCAATATTTTATCAATTGTTTATTATGGAACAGGGTTACAGCTTTCTCGTGGATAATATTCGAAATGTCAGAGATAGCTGTTAAACAGAGCTTGGTTATCTTGAATTTTATGTGCAAGATCAACACACAGCATGAGTGCTACATCAATGTATCGATGTTTTCAAAGAAGACTTATCTAACCCTGTATTTAATGCCAAACTATTGTCATCATCATCACCCTTGATCTCGTGAACTGATAAGTGTATTAGAAGTTCAAGTTCACATTCTCTATACTTATTCAATAACAATATTATCATTAGCAGTATTGACCTTTATGTATTTTAATAATTTTGACTTAAGACTTCACCAGTAATAAAAAAAATACATTCTCTTACCAATGAAGATGCTTAGCTGATTGTGTCAGAAGGATAATGGGCCAAAATATACCTAATTGCTGGTTCCATGACATATTTTGCTCATTTATTATTTAGTTAAAGGCTTGAAGCAAGTAAGGTGGTGTGCAATGTGACTGCGATGAAATCGACACACCAGTCAAACATCACTTAATTATTTTTTATAATTTAAATTATTGAGCACTTTTAAATAGTATATTTATTATAAAAGGAGCATAATCATGCTTTTGCAGCTTGTGCATTTATGATTCCAATAAAATGTGATTATTAGAAAATATGAAACTCTTTTATTTGAAGGTGGAAAGAATACAATGCATTACTTTCAATACAAACTTTTATTTACTTATAAAATTTGTAAAATAAATCGAAATGCAGTTATTTGGCTAGACTTTAGGTAGGTACAAAACATTACACAGCTGATAAAAAATATAAGATTCCTATTAACGAGAAATACTTCTCCGTGGAATACTGAAAATAAAATTGTCTTCTAACATGGTATTAATGGTTTTGGACATTGATATGATAAATAACACATTTCAATTTAGTTATTGTAACAGATAGACACTTTTTGCTTAATATACAAACACATTGTTTTCCTTAAGTTTCCCTAAAAAATTAGAATCTTGACAGTTAACAGTTTAACAGTTAAATTTCATCATCTTTAGAATAATAATTCTGTGGCACATCACATACTCAGAACAGTCTCTTTTCATAAGAGAACAGTCCATGTACGTTTCCTTCCAACTGAGCCGAATATGTTCTCTTCATGAAGCGCAAGGCTCCGGAGTAGCTCATCTCACGCAGTTTAGTGATGGAGCGTGCACCGAGGTCCTGGCAGCTGTGTTGGACTCCTGTCTGTAGGTACGGCAGGAAGTGCAGTACTGAGCCCTTGTCCACAATGCTGCCGCTGACTCCCTGTGCCACTCTGTGCTTGTCAGTCTCCTTATGGAAGTAACGGCTCATTGCTGCACCTTTACCCTCCTTGTTCTCCATAGCCTCCAGGCTGCCCATGCCTCGGTACTTCTTCAGTCTTACACCATCCGAGAAGAAGTACTCACCAGGTGCCTCCGATGTCCCGGCCAGCAGGGATCCCATCATCACTGTAGACGCACCGAGGGCTAGAGACTTCACAATGTGGCCAACTGACTGGATGCCACCATCGGCTATGACTGGCACACCAAACTTGCGTGCGATAGAAGCTACCTGATACACGGCTGTGGCTTGTGGACAGCCACATGCCATCACTTCCTGTGTGATACAAATGGAGCCACTGCCCATGCCCACTCTCAGTGCGTCAACACCGGCTTCAATGAGGTTCTTTGCCTGCATTCTTGTTACGACATTGCCACCAATCACTTGAATGGAAGGGTAAGTACTCTTGATGAATTTGATCATCTCAATCTGGTACATCGAGTTGCCTTGGGAGGAGTCCAGTACAATGACATCTACACCGTTAGTGACCAGCATCTTTAGACGCTCCTTGTCCGCATCGCGTGTGCCAATAGCAGCCCCCACCAGCAGCTGTTTGTTGGAGTCTTTGGATGCATTGGGGTAGCTTCGAGCCTTCTTCAAGTCAGTTCTGGCAATCAGTGCCACAAGTTCTCCAGCTTCGTTGATGATGGGCAACTTACCCTTCTTGCTCTTCTCAAGGATGTAGTTAGCATCTTGAAGGGTGACTCCAGACTGTGCCGTGATCATGTCCGAGATTGGGGTCATAACCTCTTTCAAGCTCAAATGTGGGTCTCCCTCCCTGAAGTCAATGTCTCTAGAAGTCACAATGCCAATAAGACGGCCTCCCAATTTGCCGTTCTCAGTGATAGGGTACCCTGTGAAGCCATTGGTCTTTTTTGCCTCGATCACATCAGCGACGGTCTGAGTGGGGCCCATGCAGACGGGGTCCCTGATGAAGCCATGTTTGTATTTCTTTACTTTGTGGACTTCGTTGGCTTGGTACTCCGGGGTGCAGTTGTGGTGGATGATGCCGATGCCGCCGCACAGTGCCATCGCGATGGCCATATCTGCCTCTGTGACAGTGTCCATTGGAGTGGACACTAGTGGGGCTTTCAGGTTGATTTTCTTGGTGAGAGGAGAGGTGAGGTCCACCTCCTCGGCGGTGAAGTCGATGTAGCCGGGCAGCAAGAGGAAGTCGTTGTAGGTAAGACCGTCACTCAACGAAAACATGTCGGTGGCCGACAGACCGTCGCGCAAATCGCCGAGGTCGCCATCCGCGTTGACCGACATGTTGTTTCCGACACGTGGACTGGTCTCGGTGTTTTGTGGTTTTGGTCCCAAGTGAGGATTGTAAAGTTGAGATTTCTTCACGATTTGGTGTCAACCAACACGACTTTACACGTGGTTTTCGGAAGAACTATTTTAGCTAACTAACTCAGTTTATTTACGTGACGAAGTATAGTCACTTTGAGAGTTCTAGAATGTATGAAAATAAGTGCCAATTAGATTTTAATTGGAATTATCGTAATAATGAGAAAAGAAAGAAGAAAACGAAACACCGGCACTCCGCATTCTCTTCACTTTTGCAAATGACCACAGATTAGCACATAGTACCAAATTGACAGCTATATTTTTTTAAAGTACACAGATTACTATTTTACTAATCCGTGGACGGCTAGACGGAACGGCAACACACACTCAATTTTAGGGCAACACACTAAAATAAAGGCGCGTACATATTTTGAAAACTTTTACCGAATACCGCGTTACCGCGGCAAAAGTCATAAGATTAGTAAGTAGGTTACTTAATTACTGTATTTTCCTAAGCCCTCCCGGGATAGTAAAGTTCATACTCCTAAAATTGGTAAAATAAATTATTTTGTGTTGAACTTACGTGCCGTAAGCCCACACACTTGCCCCGAGTTGCCCCTGGGATGTAGTTATTCCTTTTTGTTTGATTGTGGCGCGCAGTTAGAGCTACCTTCCGTCGTCGTCGTTGGGTATTTTAGAGTGTTGCTGAAGTGAAGCGTAAGGGTTTGTTTGAAACGTCTTGTCTGTCTACGTGTCGAAGTGATTCGAAATACTACGAAATCGATACCACAATGTTTTCTGACTAGACCACACGCTATCCCCTTTTTGTTCGATTGCCGCCCTTAGGCCGCGCGCGGTAAGAGCTGCCATGGGGAATCTGTGACTGGCCGACCGTACCTACCTCCCTACCTATAGGTACAGTCAACATCAGGTACAGGTCGCGTCACGACTTCACGAGTTATGAGCGCTGACCTTGAATGCGCAGAACTCATTTTTTCGGTCTGTTTGGTGGGGTACGCGGGGGGCGACGGAGAGGCGCGGTCGCCGGCGAGTGCGGGCGCTTGATTGGTAGATCATCGCTCTAGCCTCGGGGTACAGTCGCACACAACGTTTTTTTTTATTTCCTCGCAGAAAGAATGCCGAAACAAAATGTTTTAAAAAGACGGTTCAGAAAGATTCAAAAAAGTTATTGAGTACAATACATATTGGATTGAGATTAGTTTTCATTGATTGTACACCCGTTTTATCGTAATGTCAGGATTATTGTATAGAAAACCATTTAAAATATAACGTCCGCAAAGAATACTTTAAATCGTTAAGTTTAGTCAGTTTCTCCGATTTTTATAGTATCTCACTCAACTATAGTTCTGGGCCTTTAGCCTGTAACACAATGGTGCCAAAATGGGCTGTCAGGTGACGACTTCAATTACGATTTGCTAACGCTGTCTGTCCTTTTAATGTTTTTGTAGTACAGCAAAGAAAATTTTGATTCTAATTCTAGAGCAGTGGTTCTTAACCTTTTTTGGACCACGGACCACTTTGATAATTTTTTTCTTAGTGCGGACCACCAGATCCAAGGTACGGTCGGCCACAATCTCAGATACCCCATGGCAGCTCTTATCGCGCGCGGCATAAGGGCGCCAATCGAACAAAAAGGGGTATCTGAGACTGTGGCCGACTGTACATCGTGTTTCACATGAAATTGTTTCACCTGTGACCTAAAGTATAATGTATGTAAGTAAGTTGAATACAGGAAATTAATATGAGTCGGTTTTGGAGCAATGGAACATACACGCGAAAATTCCCCAATTTTACTAAAAATATTATGGAGATTTAATTGGTAGGCGATAGCAAGGCGCGCGCAGCGCTCCCGAAAATTCACCGATTTTACCCTTTTTAAGCCGCAAGATGGCCAGATAATCTTCCGTCAATATCATCAAGATTTCATTTGTTTGTAAAAGCGCGCGCAGCGCGCCCGAAAATTTTACGATTTAACTCTTAAAAATCAAGTTTACCTTAGCACGTGTAGTAGATGCGTGAAAATGCGCGCGCAGCGCGCCCGAAAATTCACAGTTTTTTCCCTTTTTAATTATATGATGAAGATTTATTTAGCTAATTGAACAAACGCACCCAGCGCGGCTTACAATTAACTTATTTAAGTCTTCCATTTCATAATGGAGAATTCCTTCGTTTTGAATAGAAGACACGCGCGTAGCGCATTTGAAAATTCACCGATTTTAACCTAAATATAGTCTACGTGCGGTTTGACATGGGCTAACGACATACTATGAGTGAGCACTGATTACTTGATTTTTAAGGGTTTTGATACTACTACAATTTATTATTTTTTGCGTATTGAACTGAAGACCGCAACTTTACATCGGAGCCTGCCGCAGGTTACGTATAGGCTATTTATTGTATTATCCTGTCAAAATCTGGCGCATTCGGTAATTCCTTGGCGCGATCTGCAGTCACGCGGATCTTTGGAGGTTAAAAATATTTTTCAATAGGGGGTAAGAGCGCGCGCCAGCGCGCACGAAAATTTCAGTTATTTTATTTATTGGGAACTTATCCAAACATGACTTTCAAAATCAACATTAAAATTTATAGACAACTATGTGCGCTGGACTGCAGGACCCTCCCGCGGACCACTAGAGAGGCCCTCGCGGACCACCAGTGGTCCGCGGACCATAGGTTAAGAACCACTGTTCTAGAGGATTAGTTCTCTGGTTGTAGGAGAAAAACGAGGAGAGCCCGGTTTTGTCCTTCTGCCGGGACGCCATTGACCCGCCATTGCGTTACAGGCTAAGGGCCCAGCTCAGCGTTAGTCTTAGATGCCGCGTGGATATTTGACATTTTGCGCGCGATTGTACACACTTGCGCAGAAATCCCCACCAGTTTCGTCGAGCGCTCATAACTCGTGACGGACGATACCTCTGTAGACCCTACGTCCTTACGTACAGTCGGCCACAGTCTCAGATACCCCTTTTTGTTCGATTGGCGCCCTTATGCCGCGCGCGATAAGAGCTGCCATAGGGTATCTGAGATTGTGGCCGACCGTACACTTTCGTGGCAAAGTCGACCGTAAAGTAACTGAATAGAGTGCAACGCGTGTAACTGGTGTAAGGGCTACGTGCTGTCTACCACTACACACCGTATTCATGTACAGGCACTACGCACACGACCGCCGATAACATAACTGCCGATTTCTGAATTGAGAAATTCGCTAAGCAAGCACTTAAGTATCGTCCTGTCTCTGCAGATTTCTCACAAAATAACGTGACAGAACGATTCTTAGGTAAGTATTTACTTAGCAAAACTCGCAATTCAGAAACCGGGCCTGCCTGAGTGTTCCCACGACCTAGTGTGGGGGCCATCAAATAACCATTATGAGGGTGCAGGAGCATGATTTTCCCATACAAACGTAGTTCCGGTTTAATTTCTAAACTACAGGCTGGATTTTGCTGAAACTTGGTTTATATCAGTAGACGACAAATAAGGAGGTTTGTAAATAGTTTTTATAATAAAAAAAATTGCCTGAAAGAAATTATAGCGATCCGTTTATCGCGCCGAAAATGTATTGAATTTGCTTAGATGAAAACAAAAAAGGGAAGATACGGCACTCACCCATTACGCGTGGTCCTGCAAAACTGAGTCCATGGACTCACTTTCATTCAGTCAGTCGCCGGTTGGACACTGACTTGTGTGGTATCGTACACGCGCTTCTTTTAACAGAGTTTTCTCATAAAAAACAAGTTTAGAATGCCTTCTTGTGCATTTCTTCTGTATACTAAACACTCAAGGCGGACAAATAAGTCGGAAGGTGTCACTAATCATTCGTAAGTACACGTAAAACTAATATTTTTTCTAAAATACGCAATCATTCTCCATTTTGCACGGCCATTTTAGAGAGAGTGAGATACAACATACAAAACATGAGCGAGCGACACGATACGGCTAACCTCTCGATTTATGAATGGAAACTCGAGTTGAGGATGGTCAGCATAATAAAGTTTTTAGAAATTCTATTGACAATGACGTGCGCGGAGCCAGTCAAGTTAGGGATTCCATATGCTGTTTTCCGTTACAATCAGCGAGCTTGGTTTAAATAAACTGTGTTGTGGGGGAGTTTATAAGTAATAAAATATGCAAACCCGATTAAAAAATAAACTAGTTTCGCCTAGGCCAAACCAGTCTAACTTAAGCACCAACCAGTTTAGCCTAGGCCAATCTAGTCTGGCCTAGCAAGAATATGTACGCTCCAGGATAAACTAGAATGGCCTACCTAGCTCGAGCTGATATTGACGAATTATTAGGTATGTATGAATGTTACCATATCTCGTAAACTAAGAGGTTTAGAGCAAAAATAATGAAATTTTCGAACCCCTTAATAACCCCGGAACCAGGCCTTTTACTTCTATAGGTGTTCTAAAAACTGTCATACAGGGTGTTCAACATACAGGATATTCCTGAAAGTGTGACAGACAGTCGAACAAGATTTAAAATAAAGGTTAGGTCAGTAGGTTCGGTTGGCGACACGCTGACATACCTCTTTTTGTTTACGAATGGTCCTTCAAACCGGACAAAACCGGACATACCGTAGACTTTTTCAAATTCAGCGTTTAAATGCGTCCCCTACTGATCAGATAATTACGGCAGGTTTGTTAGTTTGAAGAAAAAGTACTAGGCTAGCATAAATAAGTAGAATCTGTATTACCCCTACTCAAATAGGGCTAGACTAGTTTGGCCTAGGCTAAACTGGTTTCTTCATACGAGCTTCGGCTAGACTAGTTTGGCCTAGGACAAACCGGTTCATCCATACGAGCTTAGGTTAGACTGGTTAGACTGGTTTGGCCTAGGCGAAACTAGTTTATCCTTAAATCGGGTTTGGCCGGTAACATATACAAAAATAAAAAAGTTACCTATAAATAACTAGATGGCGCTGAATAAACATAATATTCTCAATTCTTTAATGTTAGGGTTCCGTACCACCAAATTGTGGTAAGAAAACCTCGGTGCGCGAGTCCGATTCGCTCTTGCCCGGTTTTTCTTTTAGTTTTTTGCAAAATATTTAACAAATGATTTCTCAGCTACAGTAGGTAATAAATATTTTTAGAGCCTACAGACTAGAATCTAGGGTAAAAATCTAGACTTCTAGATAGCCCTCAAGTTGCATCTTAGCCCGTCGCTCATTATAATGTGCAACTTCAGGGCTATCTAGAAGTTTGGACAGTGCTGTAACATATTATCATTATTTAAAAGTGCATTTAATGTTTACCATTAGGGAAATGTTTTCTAATAAGAAATAATAAAAATTTATTTTTATTATTTCTTAAATTGTTTGCTGACGCTACCTGCAATATTAGCTTGGAGTCCGTGCCGCGCCGCGCGCGACTCATGACCATTGAGATAAAGAATTTTGACTCTTATTTCAACTAGGATAAAGATCCTGCCAGTGGGTGCGAGCTATGATTGGGCGGACAGAATTAGATGCATCGGCGCGCAATAGCGAAACATGTTCTTGTCTCGCTTGGGCTTGTTGGTTTAGCGTATCGCTTATTCACATAATTGTAAATATGATTTGAATGAGTTAAAGCTGTGTGAGTTTATGTGCATGAGTGCGTGCGAGCCCATTTTTTCACGGCTGCTAGTAAGAATGTGCCGTATCTTCCCTTTTTTGTTTTCATCTAAGTGAATTTGTCAGAAAAATATATTTTTTGAAATAGCTAATAAAATGTAGAAATGGCAGCGGAACTACGAAAAAAAATGGGAAAATACTTAGATCTATTAAAGAAGGCTGTGATTAGGTACATTACAACTACAACTTCATACTCGCGAAAGGAAACAAACACACGTAGACTCATACAGGCGCATTGCCTCTCACTTTTCCCGCGCCCCGTCTCGCTCTGGGTGAAACAGCTATAGCACAGCCTTCTTTCTTTGTGGCTATAGAAAACAGTGTTTCACGCGCTTGGCCATCGCCGAGTTCCTACGGTCCTACACGGGATTCTTAAGTATTCCCTTTTTTCGTTTAGGTACTAAGGTACCTACCTACATTTAATTTTCGCATCCGGGATCAGGGGAAGTCCACTAAACTAGAAATTACCGATAAGTAATGTAAATATGTTATACTTGTGATAATCAAGCATATAAAACCATGTTCTTCATTCAATAATATTCCAGCTGCTAGATAGATCGCATTATTCCAAGAATAAGCTTCAAAATCATTAACACTGTTTTTTGTTCGTAATGCTGTGTTATTTCCTCTTACGAACTTGATAAACCATGGTCACAAAAAGACCCTTCTCTTTAAGTTATCAAATAAGTGAATACTACTTAATTAATTACCTCTGTGTCTTATATGTGTTTTTTAATGGCTTTGTTTTCACACGACGACGTGAGAAGATATCTGAAACTATAGGCAGGTAGGTACCGTACATTCTAGGTAGGTTAGGTACTGTTCCTTCCTACATCAACTTTATACAGGGTGTTAAAAGACCGCCGTCAGACCCGAAAGGCACGCATACTGGACACCAAAACAAAGTACTTTTTTTTATCTGAATCTCGTAGAAACTTCTGTAGGTTAGCTAAGTATGTTTGTAGCCACCTACCTATATCCACCTACTTATTATTTTAACCTGTAGGTTATGCCTACACGACACGAGGCGATGTGGTAGATATTATCTGCTGAGAGTAAAAGTTCATTAAATTGATGTAAAATAAGTAGAACAATGAGTGAGACAGATACGTTGGATGTGTCCGATAAATAAACCCATTATATGCTAATAATGATGATCGTTCCAATGGCAAGATTCATGAGTTAGTTAGCCGAGAACGTGACATACCTATACTACACCTGTTTAAGTTAAATCCGTGTTCAATTAAATAAAAAACCTATTGTTGAAGGTAGAATAATAGCTATACCTACGGTATCGATCACAAAAACCATAGCATATAACCATATTATACCTACTAAGTACCTACCTTACCTACAAGTGGGAAGCTTTATTTATGGGACTAATGTCTAATGTCTTAGCGCTTGTGTGTGACTTACTTACTTGGTGCAGTGAAGTATCGAATCCCAGTAGGTAAATGCTTCTTGAGTTTTATTGTTGCCGTGTCCCAATATTAAAAGTACCTAAGCACCCTTATAACCCGTGTCATTAAAGAAAACATTTAGGACGGAGTTAAAAACCTAGAGTTGTCTCGCTTTGACTGTATTAATTAGAGCGAGAGGGCGAGTGTGTTGAAGTTCATCCTAAATGTTTTCTTTAATGACACGGGTTATAAAATCCTTTGTCATTTGGTTTAAAAAAACACAACTAGGTACTGGCTACATTTTATTGTGACAAAATAATGTAGGTAACACAACGTAAGTTGTAATATCGAAAAACTTACAACACCCATCGCACAGTCGCAAATCTTTAAAGTATAATATTAAATAAATAAGTCATTATTAAATTATATTTAAAAAGGCTAAAGACCATATAATTTTCCTGCATTGACATTTGGCTTCCAGAGTTATTAACAGTTTGTTTGAAAAACTTAAATATCTGTTACCGGCCAAACTCGATTTAAGGATAAACTAGTTTCGCCTAGGCCAAACTAGTTATCCGAACGTCGTATGGATAAACCGGTATGTCCTAGGCCAAACCAAACTAGTCTAGCCGAAGCTCTTAAGGAGAAACCAGTTTAGCCTAGGCCAATCTAGTCTGGTCTAGCAAGAATATGTAAGCTTTAGGATAAACTAGTATGGCCTAGCCTGAGCTGATATTGACGAATGATTAGGTATGAATGTTACCATATCTCGTAAACTAAGAGGTTTAGGGCAAAAATACCGAAAATTTCGAACCCCTTAATAACCCCGGAACCAAGCCTTTTAGTTCTATACGTGTTCTAAAAACCCACATACAGGGTGTTAAACTTACAGGGTATTCCTGAAAGTGTGACAGACACTCGAAAAAGATTTAAAACAAAGGTTAGGTCAGTAGGTTTGGTTGGCGACGCACTGACATATCTCTTTTTGTTTACTAATGGTCCTTTAAACCGGACAAAACCGGACATACCGTAGACTTTTTGAATGTAGACTTTTTCTAATTCGGCCCCTAAATGCGTCCCCTACTGTTCAGATAATTACGGCGGGTTTGTTATTTTTAAGAAAAAGTACTAGGCTAGCATAAATAAGTAGAATCTGGCTAAACTAGTCTAGCCCTATGCTCGTATGGAGAAACCAGTTTAGCCAAACTAGTCTAGCCCTATTTGAGTAGGAGTATTACAGATTCTAATTATTTATGCTAGCCTAGTACTTTTTCTTAAAATTAACTAACCCGCCGTAATTATCTGAACAGTAGGGGACGCATTTAGCGGCCGAATTTGAAAAAGCCTACATTCAAAAAGTCTACGGTATGTCCGGTTTAAAGGACCATTCGTAAACAAAAAGAGGTATAACTGTCAGTGTGTCGCCAACCAATCCTACTGACCTAACCTTTGTTTTAAATCGTTTTCGACTGTCTGTCACACTTTCAGGAATACCCTGTATGTTTAACACCCTGTATGTCGGTTTTTAGAACACGTATAGAAGTAAAAGTCTTGGTTCCGGGGTTATTAAGGGGTTCGAAAATTTCATTATTTTTGCGCTAAACCTCTTAGTTTACGAGATATGGTAACATTCATACCTAATCATTCGTCAATATCAGCTCGGACTAGGCCATACTTGTTTATCCTGAAGCTTACATATTCTTGCTAGGCCAGACTAGATTGGCCTAGGCTAAACTGGTTTCTCCTTACGAGCTTCGGCTAGACTAGTTTGGCCTAGGACATACCGGTTTATCCATACGACGTTCGGATAAACTAGTTTGGCCTAGGCGAAACTAGTTTATCCTTAAATCGGGTTTGGCCGGTAACATATCCACCCACACCTCTCCATTTTTGTTTATTACATTACAATCATAGAAATATCATATTTTTTGTGGAACCAGCGAACGAAGTTGAACGCCCTGTATATGATTTAACTTTTTTTAATGAGGTTATCACGAGTACCTCACATTTAAGTTTATCTTTTAAGATCTCGTCATTATCACCGCTTTCTATTCCACTATTATACAAGGTGTACAATTTTAGAAAAAAACTTATTTCTACAGGGTGCACTCGAATTCGATAGCGAAACTTTAAGGGGACATTCCAATCATGATTATGAAAACCACAGTAGTGGTCTTATAGCATCCCGGTGAGATGACTTTTTATTTTTTTCTGATACCAAAAACTACCTTAGTCAATCATAAAGAAACGATATCAGTACTAAAAGCTACAAAAATCATATAAAAAAATATTTAAAATAAAACGATTATTACAACAGAGGAAGAGATACAGAGAGAACACCGTATCACGTGTTAAACACCTGCATCTTTGTGCTAGAAGTGCAGGTGTTGTCGTACTAAAAGGACTAGGAATTCGTTAACTAAACTTTGAGGAGTATTTCATTATGCATAGAAAGGAAAAACAACATTCGTATACAAAATAGGTAGCATCCCTACTTATCTGAATTTAGTGCAATACGAGGAGATAACACCAGAAATAGATGGTAGGTATTTGTTTTGACGAGTGGAAAGATACCTTTTTGTTTAACAGATTCAAAGTCACCTGTAGTTAGGTACAGTCTATTATTAGTCTTATTACCAATTTATTCGTCCTTAAACCTAATATCAATTGGGAACTCCTCATCGTCGTCTCCCTCAGCTGGTTTCTTACCGTCAGTCTCCCTTTTTGGGGGGTCCTTCACGGTAATCTTGTCACCTCCGTACACGTACTCGTTAGGATTAAGGGGCACCAAGAATGGACCATCTTCTGAGGGGTTTTTGTTTGATGTAGAGCCATCATCGTTGCTAAATACAGGTTTTTCGTCGGGTATGCCAGGAAGAGGATCTGGGGATTTGAAACCGTCAGTCGGTGGCCCCTGCACTGGCTGCAGGCTTCCGAAGGTTCCAAAGTTGCTGTTCGGATTTGGTTTTGGATCATTTCCATTAGCGGGATTCCCTTGGTTACCAAATCCGTTATTTCCACTTTGACCCTCACTGCCGAATCCATTACCACTCTGTCCTTGGCTGCCGAAACCGTTATCACTCTGTCCTTGACTACCGAATCCGTTATCACTCTGACCTTGACTCACCAATTCATTATTACCAGTTTGTCCCTGATTGCCAAATCCATTATTACCATTTTGTCCCTGGTGGCCGAATCCATGGCCATTTTGTCCCTGGCTATCGAATCCATTATTGCCACTTTGTCCTTGACTGCCAAATCCATTATTACCACTTTGTCCCTGATTGCCGAATCCGTTATTACCACTTTGTCCCTGAGTCCCAAAACCGTTATTACCACTTTGTCCCTGATGGACAAAACCGTTATTACCACTTTGTCCTTGATTGCCGAATCCGTTATTACCACTTGGTCCCTGATTGCCGAATCCGTTGTTACCATTTTGTCCCTGATTGCCGAATCCGTTATTACCACTTTGACCCTGATTGCCGAATCCGTTGTTACCACTTTGTCCGAATCCATTCCCATTCTGTCCAAAACCAGATTGTCCTTGACCACCAAATCCAGGTTTGTAGTGACCGGGCGGTCCTTGCCCTCCAAATCCGTAACCACCTTGACCGTTACTGGATTGACCTTGTCCGTAACTGGGTTTGTTGTAACCACCTTGTCCGTATCCCGGTTGCATTTGACCAAATCCATAACCGGGCTGTCCTTGTTGCCCGTAACCGCCGTTACCGTAACCATTGTTAGGGTATTTGTTATGGTGGTGGTGGTGATGAGGTTTCATGTGGTGGTAGTCGTCGCCTCCGTGTTGTCCACCGTACATTCCTGCGGGTTGATTGAATCCATGTATGCCTGGTTTATGGTGTTCGGGCTTATCGTCCTCTTCTTCAACAATAACGACGACTTCCGTAGGCGGTTCCTCCATCGGGTGCTTGTGGCCGACGTGATGGCCAGATTCCACATGACCATGTAGAGCCAGGCTCGGTACAGACAACACCGCGCCAGTCACCTTGTTGAAGGTTCCATGGAGGCGATCATGGGCGGAAGCCACGATGTCACCAAGAATGGACAAATGACCGTAAGAATAAGACACTAACAGCAACACAAAAAACGTTTCTTTGGCGACCATTTTGCGAAACCAAAACTTGTATTTTTGATCTTGAAGTGAGTGACCGGTCGGAAGATGATCGTGTGATCGACTGAGTCCAAAGCGCCGCTTTATATGGATTCAAGTTTATCAAGATTGTTAGCAAAAAACCCGTTTCCGAGTCGGCAGTTCTGCGCACGAATGAGGATGCATATTAACAAAACTACCTAGGGGCAGTTAATAAAAATAATTATACGCTTTATATGCGACGATGGGTCATCGTAATTTATGTCATCTCGCTTCTCGCTAGCTGTAATGTTGTTGTTAGGAATTTACAATGGCGTTAGATTAAGGTTATTCCTCTATTTATCGGAACTTGTATTAATATTTTCTAAGAAATTCTCTTACTCAGCGTGTGTTTTTTGACTTTATTAATAACCATATAACCAGATATTTTCAGCTTGTTGAACCAGTATTTCTTCAAAAGTATTTATTTTTCTCCTTCCCAACTTCCTAAGTTAAGGGCAAGGGATTTTATTGGTGTGCTTAGATGAAAACAAAAAAGGTACCCTTTGAAACCATTTTTGGTTTTCATCTAAGTTGGTGTGTGATTTGTTAGGATATGGGATAGGTATGCTTACCTACATAAAAAGTATATAAAAAACATTATTTCGTTAGGTTAAAAGGTGTATTAACTTTATGTAACACAGATTGTAACAGTGTCTGATTAAGCAGAAATTCGATTGAGTCAATTTAGAATAAAAATATATTTTCTCGATTATTTTGTGGTAGTTTAATCAAATTCTTGTAATCAAATTTTTATATTTTTTCAGTTTTGAAAAGGTAGTACTAGTGTAGGTACTAGGTAGCATTTTTATAATTTTTAGGTTGAACGTCCCAGGCACTGCAGCGCCGAGTGGTCTCTTTACCCATCTAGTGTGAGTGAAGGTGCTACTGGACGCTGTATAAATCATCTCATTACGTAGATGCAAAGGCCTTAGTTAGTTTTAACGGATTAGTTAAAAATATATTGTCGATTGCTATAACAAAGCTTTGGTAACTTGAAAGTAAAATAAATAAATTAAGTAACTTAATTCTAATAATAACTATTAAAACCCATATCATTTATTCGCTTTATTATTCCTATGTGTACGTTATAATAATATTTATTACATTTTTAACTATAATTTTAAGGCACATTAATCTTAGGTTTTACTGGGTTAGAATTTTATTAGAATGTAGGTAATTCATACAAATACAATAAAAGTACAAAGTGCCCAACCCAAAGTACACATCTCTACTCTACAAAAATATAGCACCATTAATTTTAAACATGAAATTATTATTTACCCACTCATGATCTAAGCATACATAATTAAACGAATATAAATAAGTTATGACTTAATATTATTTGACTTATTCTTGGTCAACCAGACTTTTGACTAAACTTAACTGACTTGCATTCGATTTATACTTACCATACTTACCTCAAATATTTTAATAAGAATAAAATGTGGTCTAATAAGAATAAGCACTTTAAAAATTCGATTTCTGCTTTTCTGCATACAAGATTTTACCAATATTTTGATTTATGTACGACGATAACATAGAATTTAACATCCAGTGAACACTTTTTTTTGTTTATTTGATTTTAGTTTCGATAGGTTATTCAGGGCTCATTTGCCGTCAAAATTAAATCCCACTTTTCATCATAAGTATAATTTACACAGAGGTTTTTTCTCTCTTTTTGGTGTCACTTTCGGAGGAGAAACTGGAAATTTACCTTCCGCTTCGAATACAAACCTATCCAATTCTATTTTAGTATTTACGGAGGTAAGAATATCAATCGCGCTAGGCAAGTTTCACGCAAAATCTCTAGTGTTTGGATTGGAAGCGGACGGTAATAATACCGCATGCTTAAACCAATTCTTTAAAATCAGATGACAGTACCAATATCTAACAGCAACGCAGATACAATGCGTGCCACGAAAGAAAAGACTTGAGTTACCACGTGGTTTGACGATTTATAAGCATTTTTAGCGGTATGAGGTATGTGTCGCGGAGAGGTGCGGAAGGCGCGGTCAAGTCTTTTTTTTCGTGGCAAGTATTGTACTACAAAAAGTACCCTCGAGCTACAACTACAAACCCTATATACTAACATTGTCACTGATGGTCGCGATAGGCGCAGTATCTTTGGTCTCTGAGCCAGGATGTACGGGGCACGGTGCTCGCTTCACGCTCCGTCTAGAGGAGTTCCTTTGAGATACAGGGGGCTTGAGCACGGGTCTTCTTTGCGAGCCTCGTCCTTCGGGCGTCTTCGACGGATCGCGCGGCGGCGCTGCCTTGTCGAAGACCTGGGAAATGGAAAAGTGGTTATTGTAAACGTAAGGTTACAGTTTGTTTCAAACGTAGGCCTGAAAAGCTGGCAGTAGGCTCTTCTGTTCTCTACGCTTGTAAAACTGGCTCTACGGCTAAATCTTAAATTTAAGACGGAACGTGGGTAGCCGGCTGCTCCATACAAAAAATGAAAATGAAAAATATTTATTTTACAAAACACACGTTATACAACAGCAGTAAAAGTTTACAAACTATTTATTTTTACAAAAGAGGCTGCAATATTTTAAATTCTGTACTCCTCACACTAGGCAAGCCTGTATCGTGAGGAGCTGATTATAATTTAACAAAAAGGGAGACCTGTTTCCTCCCTGGATGATTATTTTAGAAAAAAATTGTTTATGCCATTCAATTTATATGTACCTCTGCTATGTCCCTATGTTTTCCTTGTTTTATTATTTTAATTATTTAAATAATAATAATAGTAAAAAAGGAAAACATAGGGACATGGCAGAGATATAGATTTAATGGCATAAACATATTTTTTTAAAGCAATTATCCAGGGAGGAAACAGGTCTCCCCTTTTGTATGGATTTGAGGTTACCCGTGTTCCCTCTTAATACGGAAAAAACATGATTCCAAAGTGAAAATGATAGCGGATCGCGACGACTCGCCTTACATGTGTCACTGCTCCAACCAGCATGTAAAGCTGAATTGTATTTGAATGTAAATATCCCAATTTTATCAAAAATTTCATCTCGCTACTAACACATAGGGTAAGACTACTAACAAAATGTATGAATTTTTAAAATTTGAAATAAATGTATTAATAATAAAAGTACCTACTACAAAATTGACTGAATAACTATTATTAATGGGATGATTTGTGTAGCCATGGCAGTGCTCTGCCTAAGGGCGCCTTTTCACTCTTGCCATCACTCAACATCAGAAATTCAGAACGCGGCGACCGCGCGGCCTTCGCGCGTTTGCCGCACGAAAATTTTCGTCTCGTTTGTTTGGCGCTTGGGCCTTCCGCTCATCAGTAAGGGGTCGTCTAACCCTCAGCCCCCGGGGGTTAAAAGTTGCTAAAAACATCACGTGATTAATGGACGACCCCTAAGTACACACGACAGCACGTCGACCTTTACAGGCTAGCACTCTACTAGGTTACGTTACGGGCGACTTTGCAACAAAAGTGTACACTCTGACATGCTGTCGCTTGTACAGGGACGCCTGTAGGCATGTAAGTACAGTCAGCAAACGTTAGGATCGCCTTTTTCGATTTACGCACTTAGGTATACCGCGCGTTATAAGAGCTATCATGGCGAGGCGTTTAAGATTTTTATTACCTTTCTGCTGTTCTTATTGGACGAGGGCGCAGGCCGGGGTCAGTCGATCACGTGCTTGATCTTCACATAGAGCAAGCAGGAGAAGAGGAACCCGAAGATCGGTATCACGGACATGCCCACGCCAACCGCCGCCAGGATTATGAGGTGGTCCCGGATGTGGTTCGTGAAGTGGCGTATGCAGCCCTGCGAATGAAAGAACAGTTTTTTTTAATCACAGAAACAGGACGATATACATTTTTGAGTTTAGGAGGACGGGATATAGTCGTGTTTTTTTTATAGCTGAATCTAAAACGCCAGACAGTGTATATTTTATGGGTGACTATTCTGAATAGTATTCACAACGTAGTGTACGAGTATATTGCTGGGATAGTCTTGCTTGCCGCAGCTAGGGACCACAGTCTTGCAAGACGAGTCTAAGTTGTTTATTGTATTGTATCTAATCGCAGTGTAGGTAATGCTTATTGGATGGGTGTCTTGTCTACTCACAGTGTAGTGTATATTGAAGGGGTGGTCTCGCTTGCCGCAGCGAGGCACGACGGTCTTGGAACACGAGTCTAAGTGGTTTATTTTATTGTATCTAATTACAATGTAGTGCATATTGGAGGGGTGTCTTGTCTACTTACAGTGTTAGTGTATATTGGAGGGGTAGTCTCGCTTGCCGCAGCGAGGCAACACGGTCTTGCAACACAAAGCTGGCACCAGCAGGCGCGGGTCGAACCTTATCCAAACTGTATTGTATGTATTCACTTGCAATTGGAGGGATGGTCTCGCTTGCCGCAGCGAGGCACCACGGTCTTGCAACACGAGGCCGGCTGGCACCAGCAGGCGCGGGTCAAACCTTATCCGTCTATTGTATGTATCTACTCAGTGTAGTGTATATTGGAGGGGTAGTCTCGCTTGCCGCAGCGAAGGACCCCGGTCTTGCAACACGAGGCTGGCACCAGCAGGCGCGGGTAAAACCTTATAATCTGTCTATTGTATGTATCTACTCACAGTGTAGTGTATATTGGAGGGATGGTCTCGCTTGCCGCAGCGAGGCACCACGGTCTTGCAACACGAGGCTGGCACCAGCAGGCGCGAAACCTTATCTGTTTATTGTATGTATTTACTCACAGTGTAGTGTATATTGGAGGGGTGGTCTCGCTTGCCGCAGCGAGGGACCACGGTCTTGCAACACGAGTCGGGCACCAGCAGACGCTGGTCGTGTTCGTGCCAGGCGCTGCGTCGCCAGTCCTCGAAACGGACTGCGCCGCAGCATTTGAACTGGGGGATAGAAACAACATGAATTGTGCACCTAAGTAAAGTGTCGCATATTCTTATTAGCTTGATTTTGTTTGCACTTAGATATTTTTTCGTCACAACATAGATGGAGATAATAAAAAACCGGCCAAGTGCGAGTCGGACTCACGCACTGTAAGTTCAGTGGGGAATTGCCCCGACAAAAGTCATCTATCGCGATATCTTTCAAATTTAAAATAGCCTGTTTCGGCTTATATCATCCTTTCAAAATACATAACCTTTACATACTTGAATCTATTTTGTCAAGGTGTCATTTACCTCAGCCTGCATTCTGTCCACGGCGTCAGTGATAGCGCTATCCAGCGCGTAGTTCTGCAGAAACGTGTTGTTGAGCTCTAGTCGCAGCTCGTTCTCGACGGCCACCTCATAGTAGTATGCCAGCCCTCCAGCGCCCGCCTCCAGTATGAACGTGATTAGCAGGAAGTAGGTGTACTGCGGAAGACATTCAGTTATAGCGTTAGTATAGGCCCGGTTTCTGAATTGAGAATTTTACTAAATAAATACTTAAGAGACCCCTTCATGACCGTGGGAACTCGGCGATGGCCAAGCGCGTGAAACACTGTTTTCTATAGCTGTTTCACCCAGAGCGAGACGTGGCGCGGGCAAAGTGAGAGGCAATCTGCAGTGACAGAACGATTCTTAAGTACTTGCTTAGCGAAATTCTCAATTCAGAAATAGGCAGATAGTTCCCTAGGATTTACCAGCAGCGGTGGCGTCGTGGAAAAATCATGCTTTATGTCATACTTGTTGCAAAAGTTGTTTCAGCTAGAAACATGTTTGCTATTTATAATCCTAGATTCTTGGCCCTAGGGTCGTCTTCTTCTTATTCGTGTGAGTGTCAAAATTATTATAAGGCATGCAGCCAGTGCTTCACGACCGCTATGGCTCTGGGTGTCGCTTTCAGGTCTTCGATGGTGTAGGAGGTGTTATGGGTCTGGCAGCAGACCGTCGTCGTTGGGTGCGGCAAGTCGTCTTAAAATAGCTACTAAGTTCAAGGTAAGGGATGATATATTTTGTTGGCAGCGAACCGTAAAAACCTGTAGACTATCTCCCCACGATATACGACCCTTAGTGGGATTTATGGGAGCTGACTGACCAAAATCCATTACACAAAGAAATTCTCGAAAGGAAATGGCGATGGATCGGACATGCGTTGCGGAGACCAGACAGTCACCTGTCCAAACAAGTACTGACGTGGCAAGTTAATGGCAAGAGACGGTCGGGCCGCCCCCGTACTACCTGGAGGCGCTCAGTTGACAAAGAGGCTGCATCGACTGGACTCGGCTGGAAGGAGCCGCGCAAGACCGCCAAAAATGGAGATCCCTTCTTCGAGCCCTATGACCCTGATAAGGGATAAAAGGATATCATCATCATCATGACCCTTAGTGTCATTGTAACAAGGACTCACGCAGAGCAAACTGGTCCGGTTCTCGGTCTTGAGGCCGCAGCAGCCGAGCCCGCACAGAGGGAGCCCTAGCGCTCCGCCGACGGCCAGTAGGTACGCGATGGCGGCGTACGTGGGCGTCGGCAGGAGCGCCACGAAGCGGTGTCGCGTCGCGATCGTCCACGCGCCCACGGCTAACACGCCCACGCCTGCAAACTGGAGTTGGTACCAATGGTTATTGCAGTTCGCGTCTTGTAAAAAGAAAGCTAGAAGAAAGTCAAGGTGTTTGCGCATGGGTACACTCGCGCATAAAAGCACTAGGCGTATTGTTTTTTTTTTTTGTAAGTAAATTATATCCTAGATTTGTAAGATAAGGAAGTGAGTACTGCAAGATATATTCGAGCGGAAGCCGGACGGCGAAGTAGCATAAAGCATAAGTTCATGTTTGCCGCGAATGGTATGTTAAAGACAACGCCATATACAGGGCGTCCCACGGCTATGCCACATGGAGGGAAAGTACCTTAAATATTGTAGATGGAACATTTTACTGAAAGAAGACATTATTTTAATTTTAAAAACAATTTAAACTGCATTCATAGATATTGAAATAATTACATGGTTGAACCGGGAATCGAACCCGTTACACGAGAAAAAATATTACCCTGTAGTTTTATCATACCGATCGAAAGGCTTAATGATAAGGAGTATTTTTTGCTAAATAACATAGTGTCAGAAATAAAAGGAAGACCATGAATTTTAACATTTACCTGGTAGTATGCAACAAATCGAGCCGTATCCTGAGCCGAAAGACGCGTAAAATTTTGTCCATCGCAATGCGGCTGCCTGATTATAAAGAAATAATTCAAAAATGTGTTTCATTTTCATACTTTTAAACTTTTGTTACTGTGATTTTCATTGATAAATTTATTAATGTTTTATTAAAAATGTTAAAATTCATGGTATTCCTTTTATTTCGGACATTATGTTATTTAGCAAAAAATAATCCTTATGATGAAGCCTTTCGATCGGTGTGATAAAAATACAGGGTAATAATTTTTCTCATGTAACGGGTTCGGTTCCCGGTTCAACCATGTAATTATTTCAATATCTAGGAATGCAGTTTAAATTGTTTTTTAAATTAAAATAATGTCTTCTTTCAGTAAAATGTTCCATCTACAATATTCAAGGTACTTTCCCTCCATGTGGCATAGCCGTGGGACGCCCTGTATAGGGGTGACATTGACATAGTACGCTCGTTTTCATTCCTTATTTGCCACTTGGGAAAGTACTTGTAAGTAGGTATGTTATTAGCAGACTGGTCACTGAAGCATGAAACTGTTGCAATCGGCTGCGTCTAGAAATGCTAGGATTCGAATTCGCTCTAAACAGCCTAGGTTTCTCCTACTGTAGGAAACTCATGGAACTAAAAGATCTTTGGATATCTTACCATGAACACAATATTGAAGATGTGCAGAACACATTTGAGAAAGTTGACGCTGCAACAGTCTGCATCCCTGGACTTTCTTGGCTTAATCTTCTTCTTCTTCGCGAGTAGAGTACCCGCCTCCTTCTTTTTCTCTTCTGCCATCTTCTAGCAGCTTGTCTTATGGCCTCAAACTGCTCTTCTGAGGCCATCCATGGCTCACCTCGTTGTTTCCTGAAAAGAAGACAAAATACTGTTTAAAATTGTGTTACGAGGTTTTGAGAAAGCAATGAGGAAAGATTAATTAGTTACCTTCGAATCGATAAAAGTACGGCTTTGTATGGCTTCTTAGGGATTAGTTTCATCATGTTGAGTTAATTTGGGATTTATACTATAAAGAAGACGTAAAATAACGAATTACATTGTTTATTCATTAGATACTGCCTACAATTATATTACAAGTTGGAATATGTTACAACACTTAATATAAAATTATATTCAATGATTGTCTCAAAATAATTGATTTCATTGTTTAAAGTTAAAATAAAATGTGTATAAAGATAGAAAATATTGACGATTCATCATAGCATGAAAATATACAAAGTACACAACATGTTATGTACAAATAACAACAGAAAAGTTAATGCAATTATTTTAAAACCTCAGTCAGTATTTCATCACGATGTAAAATTACAGTAGAAATCCTAATAAATCCTTTGGATTACACAATTATGAATACCTGATTAATACAATAAATGTATACAAAAGTATGGTGGTCTGCCACCATTTTACGTGAAAGCCAACCCTGCTGTTCAGACAATAAAGTAAGATTTAATCATCATAGAGTTGGAGTGTGCTCTCCAGTTTATCAACAACTTTTTTGTAGAAGTGAATTTGTTGTCTGAGGAACTTCTGCATAGTGACTTTCAGATCCTCCGTCCTCTCTGCCTTGAAATGGTTTATTTCTGCAAGCAATGCATAGGAAATTACATCAGTTCTCCTCAACACCTCATTCAACTGGGCCACTTCCATTTTGTGCTCTGCCGTCAACCTCTCACATTCTCTTTTCTTTTGCACTGCACCCTTGTGATTCGCAAGCACTTCTGGGAAACTACCAACAATGCCTTTGTACAAATGGAACTTGTCACCAAGAGGCTCCCAGTCATATTTAGGTTGATCGTCGTACATGCGGCCAATCTCAATGTACGCTCCACCAGTCATCTTGATGGCCGATGTCAGCTTCGACCGAGAGACCATTGAACCTTCGTCCAAGCCTAGCGCGTTACCCAGGCTGTAGAACGCTTCACCAACTTTCTGACAGTCACTTTTGTACGGACCCTGGAATCTCTTTGTCTGGTTCAGACACATGTTTGTGACATTCTTCACTGAAGTGTCCATGCTGTTGATGAATGTGTGACTTTGCTCTGTGATCTGGTCTACTTGGGACTGAAGTAGAGCTTTTTCAGGTACCACTAGTGATATGCAGTAGTTGAGACCGAGGAGGTTGTCTCTCTCCGCTTGTCTTTTGCCAGCCTTCCATCTCTTTTCATCGGTGCACGTAAGGAAATGCTGCCACACTTCACACTTTGAGAGGACAGGATGCTTGCACATCCAGTCTACAAACTCTTGTAGTTGCACTCTTCTGCGTTCAATCACTTGTTCATCGTATCTGCCCGAAATCTGTTTATCAGGCAGAGGTGGAATTGGAATGAGAGAAAACTTTTCCTGCAGTCGTTCGTGAAGCCAATCGAAATGCTTGTATCTCCTCGATACTTGGATATTGTTGAATGAAGGAGTAAGCTGATAAGCAATGAAACTCTTGATGCCTTTGAATTTGGACTCTTTTTTGGGTGAAGCAACTGTTACCGAGTATGGTTGAGGTAAAGGAGTCCATACATAGCCGTCCTCTTCCTGTATGATGTATACTTTGTCCGACTCAGGTACTTCGACATTGAGGGTGGCAAGGAGGTAGCTCTCGCCACTGATTTTGGACGATGGTGCAAATTTGTTTTTCCTGACTGTTCCGACTTGTGAGCTGTAGTTAGAGGTGGTGTCGTCGATGGGGCGATTGTAGTCATTGATGGGCATGCCGGGGAGGGGGGCCAGCGGAGTCTGTGCGTTGTGATTCTTGGCCTGTTGTGCTCCGGGGCCAATCTCTGAGTAGGTGTCATCATCCCAATCATCATCCCAGCCGTCATCATTGGAGGTAGTTCTGGGATGGTTGCTGTCCCCGGCACTGTACTGCTGATCGCCCCACTCATCAGCAGCTTGGTCGTATCTAGGCGCAGGCGGAGCAGCTTTAGTCTGAGTTGTCTCTTCAGGAGACAGTTTCCGTACATAAGCTGCTGGGAACAAGCCAGTTTCGCCTTTAGCATTCTTGCCTTCCCACCAACCTTCACCGATTTCAGTATTGAGCAGTGTGAGTATCTCTCCTCCGGTGATGGACATCTCAGTGGTGCCGGGCTCACCGGAGAAGTCGTACAACGCCTGCACTTGCGTCATCTCGGAGCCCTGTTACCTACAACAAGTTTAAACAAGGATCATTATTATAAACCGACACAATGGTGGCGTAAGATTCGGTAAAATGAGTTGCTAACATTATCTTATCAGTTGGTTATCTAGAAAGGTGTTGTATACTAAGGGTGAGATAAAACAACTGCCAATCTGTTTTGTGTCGACAGATCCCGCAGATTAGCTACTATAGGCTATTTCTAAATTAGGGCGTAGCTTGTCGGCAGTTGGTGTAAGGAGCCGACACATTTCCTTAATAAACGTAACCCCAATTAAGGCTTTAATTGACGAAATTGGGTTTACTGCTCGGGCATTACTATGCTCGACGCTATGAGTAATATCGAGTGTTTGATCATTGAAAATATTCGTTACAAACGGAAAACACGGATGCGCGTTTTGAAATCAACAAAACAGCTAAGCTTACGATGCGACGAACTTGTGACTTTGTCTTGCCCATTGCTACAACAGCCAGCCTGGTATTCGATAAAATGAAGGTCACTAGTAATTTATAATAATACACGGCACGTAACAGAGTCAAAAGGGGTTAATAAGCAAAGAATGTAAAGAAATATGTTAGTTTTGTGATGGAAATCAATGACGTCAGTTTTGTGGAGTTGTTTCAAGTAGTCGCATCCTCGACTCGATGCAATTTTCACTTATGTATCTTGATGATTTGAAAGCTAAGCAATAACAAAGGTAAAAGAACAGTTATAACTTGGTCTACTTACTTTTTTTCACAACAAAACAATAATTTCAAGGCGGATAAAACGATTGTACAGTCATCTGTAATTTTCTATGACAGTTTGAAATTGTTTTCCATTGCAGATTTTCTATTTCGGGTAACGTGGCAGACCTTTGTCAGATTCAGCGATTCCGATTGGCTGTTGTTAGCTTGTTCAACTTAAAGCAGCCAATCAGCGACTTTGGTCAACGAAACGAGACTCGGTTTTAGTTCTCACGTAGACCACTAGGAAGCGCTTTACAGTTTAGATGCGTTCAAAAAAAACTTCTGTAGCTTCTAAGGTTGCGTTCAGTTTTTCTTTCAAAAGTACAGTTTACTGCAAGTTATTCATGATAATAATCACCAGTGATGATAAATAAAGTATAAGTATGTGCACACGACGGCACGTCAGACTGTACACTTTTGTTGTAAAATCGCCCGTAACGTAACCGAGTAGAGTGCTAGCTTGTAAATGTCGACGTGCTGTCGTGTGTACTACGGAACTTGACGAAACTTTAAAAACTTGAAATCGATGTGCGTGTGCGATACAACCCTTTCCCTTCTGAATTTACTTTTAAAATAGAGAAAGTATACATAACTTAATTACATAACAAATGTGTCTCAATAGGCCGACAAAAGATCAGACGGCATCA
Source organism: Zelleria hepariella (assembly GCA_949319315.1). Classification (NCBI taxonomy): domain Eukaryota; kingdom Metazoa; phylum Arthropoda; class Insecta; order Lepidoptera; family Yponomeutidae; genus Zelleria; species Zelleria hepariella. Next base: position 14,183,634 of record OX439381.1, read on the forward strand.
TGGTGGAGGGTGGAACTTTTCAACTAAGTGTCGATGTAACTTTACTCTCTCGCGCCACGGTCGAAACGAATTAGACCGATAAATGGGAATTTTCTCCACAACGTTTCGGCGATGTTTCTCGTTTTGCATTTGACTTTTCCTAGTTTAGTTTTTAATAGAGTTCGATCGTTTTCACTATATTTGATGGTGTAGGATGAAGTAAACCGGCCAAATGCGAGTCAGGCTTGCGCATCGAGGGTCTCTACCGTGGCTGGCGCTAACCGAAAGCCGAAAGCATTTTAATTACTTCTTAGAGAAGTTCCTGTGCGCCGTTAAATTGCGCTGTCTACACTTAAATAAATACTTACAGGAAATATTGCAAGGATTCGTCTACACGGAATAACAATACAAATAGAAGTACTTACCTATGTAGGTTTCTATGTAGAGTAGGTAAGTAAGAGGTAGGTACCTACCTATTATCAAAGAGCATATAATACAACTACAGGGTGCACTCTAAGTCGATAGCGAAACTTTAAGTAGGCTATCTACTGATAAAAAAAATATCAGCTGTTTCATACATTTGGCGCAGTACTGAGTCGACCTTTTGTATGGAACAGCTGATATTTTTTTCACCACCTAGTACAAGTTGTTTGTAGTGATCAGTAGACAGCCTACTTAAAGTTCCGCTATCGACTTAGAGTGCACCCTGTATTATGTAGGGTTAGATCGCCTGCGCTGCGCTGCGTGGCGCGCTCTTGTGCCCCTCTACTCTCTATCACCGCCCGCCATTCTAGCATCTCCCTGTGGCATCTCCTATTTGTTACCTACTATACAACGTGTTACAAAACATCCTAACTCTTTTAACAGGGTGTAACCTACTGGTCAACAGGATGTCAATTCTGTAAAAAAAAAAAAAAAACAAAATACACAAACAAAAAAAAAACATATTTTTTTTGTTTTTGGTATTTGCTCAAATAAATAGTTATTTGTTATGCAAGAATGCAAAATTATTGTTTGCGGCGAGTGCTTGTATTGAATACCGAGCTAGCGAAGGTTTCTAAAATTGAGCCACGACCGTAGCGAGTGGTTCAAAAAAAGAAACCTGAGCGTAGCGAGGTATTCAGAAGCACGAAAAGCAAATAATATTGCATTCGTGCGAAACACAAAACTTTTCATCTCACAGAAGCGAGGAAATGACTTTGTTAGCCATGCGGGAAAAACTCTATAGACAACTACTTACAGGCAAAACAGGTGAGTCAAATAAATTCCTCTAAAAAGCATATTTTATTGTAGTTACGGCTGCCGCATTAAAGTTTTCAGCTTCGATGGTATTAAAACCATTCGTTTTTTTAAAGAATTTAATTTTACTCTAATTTAATAAGGTCCATAATTTAACATTAGGCTTAATTCCGCTTAACGGAAGAACATTATGTACTTATGTAACTACTGCAAAATATATTATACCTACTTATCTGAATCAAATCTGGGACGGCGCTGGAGACTGTAACACAGTTCTTTTTTAAGAACTAGCACAGACTCCATCGTAACTATAGTATGCACAATTTAACATAAGTAGCCATAAAGTCTTATAACCTATATTATGTACACTTCTTGTAAACCTACTTCTTCTTGAAATAAATAATTTTTAATTTTAATTTTAATTAATTTTAATAATTTTTAATAATTTCCTAGAGCTTATTTATCCAGACACAAAAATAATGTAAATAAAAGAATGTTTTTTTTCCGGGTGCATTCTGACCTTTTACCATATGAAATTAAAATTTTTAGAGATAAAAAATAAATTCAATTATATCGTTTGAAAAAAATTATTTAACACACCAACCCTTATTTATCTATTTTATAAAACAGAAGCGGAGCATTTTTTTAATTTACTGTTATTAAAAATAAAAATATTAAAAAAAGACTGTAAGAAGAAACCGCGTTTCTGAATGTTCTATTCCGTGACTTTAGATGCCTATGCCTCATTTGCATTCACAGTTTTGTATAGAAAATGGGCACTTTCGTGGAGAGTCTCGTCTAAACGAGGCTCTTCTTTCTGAAGCTTTTATGAACATATATGGCATCTAGTGAAACGGCCAGTGTTTTTTCTTTTTCTACACCATGGGGCGTGCAGAAAAAGGGCGATCAAATTTCGAAGTGCACAAAAATGCAGATCGGTTAAATTCGGGTGTTACACGGTTGTAAGTTGCTAGTAACAGCAAACTTTCCGAGCATGGGAGAAGAAAACAATATTTTTGTGAGGGTAGGTGCTTTTGTTGTAAAATCATTGTATAAGTCAATTTAAACAGTATTTCAAAATACTTTTCTCCCGCCACAGCCATCACATTTTATTAATTTAAAATCAACTGAACACATAGACCAAAAAAACTGTGATCCATATCACCGTGTGCTATTACCCTGTAAAAAGAGTTAGGATCTTTTGTAACACCTTGTATACTACGCGCCAAAACATTTTGTATGTAATTTTATTAGCTTTTATCAAAGTCGTAGAACAATGATGTTGGAAAACACATTTTAAAGTTTTTACAATTTGCCCTGTATCCATTTTTGTTCGATTGACGCACCTACCCAAGGTATGCCGCGCTCGATAAGATCTTCCATTTTAGGTATATCCTAGCATGACGCTTACTGACTGTAGATATACCTACAGACAGCTGTTAATAAGCAAGTATCAACAATTCAATACTGTAATGTAAGGCGTTACATGTCTGTCGTTACGTGCAAAGTGAGAAGGGAGCTGTAATAGTACATTACTGCCGCGGTCTTTAATGGGTGCGTTTCTGGCGCGCTTTTGATGGCCGACAGAGCGCAGCGTAGCGCAGCTCAAGACCTTCACAGCGTGGTCAGCATTGCAGCCCTTGATGGACAAGCTGGAATGAAGGCCGAGACCGAAGGTCGAGGCCTTTATAGCGCGGACAGCAAGGGCTGCAATGATGACCAAGCTTGAGGGCCGAGAGCGTAGCTAAGCTAAGCTCGAGGCCATCATAGCGTGGCCAGAAGCGCACTCATTGCAGACCAAGGCTTGTATAGTGCTTTACTCAAACAATGCGAGTAATTTAAATAGAACCAGCTTACCTTTTGTCTTAGTTTACTTTCTGTTGATTTTTCATTCCGCAAACTTTTCGTAGATAAACTTGTATTTTTCCTTTGACTTCGGTGGCAATAGGTACCTTTAAATATCTTTTTTCGCTTCCTTTTTATGTTCGGCGTTGTTAAACACATTGAATCGGAGGATTCGTTGCTTGAAGAGTTCACTTTTATTTACAACAAAAACAGCACGCACAGAAAAAAATCACTTCGAACAACGCGCGAAACGGCGAAAACAATATGACCGCGCTTTTTTTTTCTATGCAATTTGTAGACTGCCAGCACCCAAACAGCCAAATTCTAAATAAATACTTTTTGTGCCTGATTTTTAAGTTCTATTTTTGAGACAAAACTCGACATTAATGGATTTTTATACAGTTTTTCTGGCCGCAAATCACGACATTAATGAAATTCCATACAACTTTTCTAGCGCCTAATCAAAGTAGCCCGCAAGTCCTCCTTTGCTCAAAGAAGGTTGTCGAATTAATGACCACATTACGAGCTTTTTTGAGTAAATATTGTTAGGCCCGGTCATGCTTATGCTACACGGCGGCATTTAGCAAGTAATTGAAAGCTCGTTAGTATGTAGGATTTGTGAATGAATTTACTGAGTGCAATAATTAGCGTGGGTTAGAGCCAAGGTGTTAGATACGTGGAACTCTAATATTTAGTATCTTACGTAGCTTTGATACCTTTTTAGGGTTTCGTACTCGTAGGGTGCCAAACGGGACTCTACTACTCTGCCTCCGCTGTCCTGTCCGTCTGTGTGTCTGTCCAACCTTTATAAGGCTGTATCTTTGGAACCGTAATAGATAGCTAGGTAACATTTTCACAGAATATGTGTTATTATGGGGGACACACGGGACACTACAACAAATAATAAAAAAATAACAATAATATGAAATAAGAGGGATTATATAAAATATGGGGATACAAGAAACGTGTTTTCACACTTTTTGCTCGATTGCAAAAACGGTAATACAAACAAACATGAAACTTGGTATAGGGCTTACTGTATAGCAGAGAAACAAAAAATAAAAAAGGGCCAAGTGCAAGTTCGATTCACGCACCGAGGGTCCGTATAAGCAGAGTTTTAAATATTGCGGTACGGAACCCTCAGTGCGCGAGTCCGACTCGCACTTAGCCGGTATTTGTAACGGAGCGGAAAAACTCATGAACGAATTTGGACGAAAGGCTCTAGCTTCGAAATTACTAGTTATACGCGCGACTTCGTTCACGCTGATATCGATAACGGGTAAAAAATAGCCAACTTAAACCTCCTATGCCATCTAAGTATGTGCGTACGAAGTCACGGCCAAAAACCAGTACTTTACTCTCATGTTAGGTAATCATCTCGGTTAACTATTCATGCTAAGCACACCTAAACCCAGTCGAAGCGAACCTTCTAGAAATATTTAGTTTGTGAGCCGGCGACTGAACAGCGGCTACTTATAAGGGAATCTAATTAAACTCCGCCCTTTGTGTGAATTTTAAATAGGTTTTCCTATGCCGTAAATCTCAACCATAGCGGTAGAAACTTTACGTTGGCTTTCTAAGTATACCTCCGAGAACAGACATTCTTTCGGACTATCTTCTATTAGATTCTAAGGTCTAGTCTCTAGGTTTTATTTTGATATTAAAATGGCCGAAATGCGCCTTAAATCTCTGGTGAAGTCGATGGAGTAATTTTTGTTCGGACGGTCGTACAGTCAACAGCACGTAAACGGTAAACCATTACATTTTCGTTGCAAGGTCGCAAATAACGTAACTGAATAGTGTTAATCAACGTTTTCAGAGAAACCCCATGAGTCTTTTCACGATACTTTTCCCGATCCAGCCCCTCTACCCTTGACGTAATTTTGTCAATATGGGGAAATTTACAAAAATCACATATTTCACGAATTTTATAACGAAAACGCATTTTATGTTTTTATGCTACAAAATAGCCTTTACCTTTGAATAAACATTACGAAGTATACAGTATGTCCACGGACTGCACCGCGCCACTTAATTCTGTGGTAAAGCATCATTAGTGGAACACGAATAGCATAAAATAAAAATAAAAAAAAAAAAAAAAAACTCAGTATTCAAAATAAACATTAGCAAATTTAATTCATAATGCATCAACCTGTGTATCGCTGACGCCAAAAGCGGCAACCACTTTCATCTACGCGATCACTGGTTGCCGCTTTTGGCGTCTGCGATACACAGGTTGATGCATTATGAATTAAATTTGCTAATGTTTATTTTGAATACTGAGTTTTTTTTATTTTTTTTTTATTTTTCCACTAATGATGCTTTACCACAGAATTAAGTGGCGCGGTGCAGTCCGTGGACATACTGTATAAAATAAAAGCATGACTATGCGAATGGCCCGTTTTCAACTGACAGTTAAAAGCTGAATTCAAAGCTCTTGGTAGATGGCGCTCATAGGCTTGGCCATAGGGTCGGCCACACGCTAGGATACCCCTTTTTGTTCGATTGGCGCCCTTATGCCGCGCGCGGTAAGAGCTGCCATGGGGTATCTGTGACTATGGCCGACCGTACAAGAACCGGGGAGTGGCTGTCAAATTTCGCTTACACAGATTAACTAGTGGTTCGCCCCCAACTATGAACTCGCGACCCCATATAAACTTTACAACCCCATATCTCGGCAATCCCTCGACCGATTTGGCTCATGTTCGAACTTAAAAATTCTTTTAATTTAATTTACCCGCCTACCAAATTTCATAACGATCCGACCAAAACTCAAGTTATCGTCGAACGAACATTTATACATACATACATACAAACATACAAAAAAACGCCGGATTGTTCCAGTAGACTCGCTCGTTTCGCTCGCTCGTTCAATAATATCTTCAGTAAAAGCGAAATTTGACAGCCGTGAAAACGGCTCATTCAAAGAGAAACGTATTAAAAACTTTGTCAATATGAATGCAATAGCGTCAAGGGTAACCCCCCTGGGCCGAATGCGGACAGCCGGGCTGTCAAACGATTTCGCTGCTCTAGTGAGCATGTGACAATCAGCCTCCATCCCTTTGCGAGTCTCCTACACCTGTTAGACAGCCGTTGCCTATTTTGCTGCTGGCACCAATTTAAATTTGCTGCCCCTTCCGCTCTTTGCTTTATAAAAACCACCGTTGCTTGGCGGGAAATTAAAAATTTTCACAGTTTTTCTTGAAGTTAAACCGAGCTATTTTCGTATGGCGATTTTTCGATCACGGCAATAAAATTGTATTCTTTTCATTATTGCAAACAATAGAACAACAATAATTTAGCCATTCTAACCTTAGTTTAGCTTAAAAAAAAAACTGTTAAAATTTTTAATTTCCCACCACGCTGCTATCGTCCAGCCTTAAGAGAATCCACAAAGTAAAGCAAAAATAAACAAACATTTCCGTTCAGCAAATCACACACACACAACACAGCATTATTTTTATGGAGTTTTTCGTTCAAAGCGAGGGGGAAATTCACGTAAACAAAAAGGGATCTAAATTACCTATCCCAAGCATCCCATCACGATCTCTTTTACCTAATTTGACATTGTAAAGATTTTTCCAAACTTTAAGCCGTAATTATTTGACAAGAGTGTCCTTTAAAGCGATTGTGATCGCGATAGTGACTGGGATTTAGCAATTTTGAGTGAACAAAATCGCTGAATAGTTCACTTGATAAACAATTTGTTTGGCGTTCGTAATGACTCATTCGTTATTTTAGCGATTCTGAATTCAAGACTTAGACAATTCCATTCTGAAGTTTCGATCACGTTCATAATCTTGATGGCTATGAAATGGATCGTGGAAGTAACACAATTAACCCCTTAGGTCGCGGAGGGAGCAACTTGAGACATCCTTCAGGCTTCAAGCGACTCCTGCGAGGAGTAGCGCGTGACGGCGGTGCAGTAGACAAAAATGTTGAGCCTTGTTGAGGCCCTTTTACCCGACTGCGGCGTGCAAAGGAGCAAAAAATATAATAAGAATACAGGGTGTTTCAAAAAGGTCCTGTTACACTGAGAGGGTGGCTTAACTCATCAATACAAGCCACTTTTACTATGGGGCCAAGTGAGAAATCTCGAAAAAAATATCAGCGGCTCCATACATTTGGTGCAGTAGGTATCTAATTTTTCTTTCGAGATTTTGCACTTGGCCCCTATGCAACGTGTTACAAAACATCCTAACTCTTTTTACAGGGTGTAACCTACTGATCAACAGGATGTCAATTGCGTAAAAAAAAGTTGAAAAAAACTATTTTTATTTTACAACCTCAAAATTGTTTTTTAATAACTTTTTTGTTTTTGTTATTAGCTCAAATTTTCAAATATGATTGTCTGTGTAGGTTGAGTTGTTAAACATTGTAAAAGTCAATGAAAACAATATTTAAAAAATACTTTTCTTCCGCCACAGCATTTACATTTTATTAATTAAAAAATCAACGGCACGTCATAGAGCAAAGAAAATATTTAGTTTGTGATCCCTATCACCGGGTTCTATTTCCCTGTAAAAAGAGTTAGGATCGTTTGTAACACCTTGTAGTAAAAGTTGCTTGTATTGATAAGTTAAGCGACCCCTTTCAGTGTAACAGGACCTTTCTGAAACACCCTGTATAATAAAATGAAGGTGGTGTTTTTCACGCGTACGTATAAACGGTCAGCGATACCCTAGGAAACCCCATAGTAAGTCTTACTGCGTGAGGAATAAGGGCGCCGATCCTGGTATGTAATGTATTTATTTTATAGAACACCTAACATGAAGCTAAATGACTAGACGGAATTTTGATGAATTTGATATGAAATTGTTTTTTCTAGTCATGATCCGAAATATCGTTAACCCTGACAACATGCATCGTTGGATGCTTATTTTATTTTATTTATTTTACAGACTTTGTTTTCAAAGTTTTAGGTTAACGGGAGTTGTATTTTCTTGTTGAAAATAATATCCCGTTGTTCAATACCTAACATGTAATGAAAAATTATTTTAAGCTACAAGTTTCAGAAATGAAATAGGAAGTTCTTCGTGATGCGTTGACAGATTTCTGCCCGCAGCTACGGCGCTGTCACGGGAGACTCTCATATTTTATACACCCTCGTAAATAAACCAAGTATCCACCTTTACTATGTACCTCCGTGACTTTACTATGGGTAGCTATGTACCATTGTACATACAATAATAATTTAGGGTGGCATTAATAGTCGTCAGTTCAAGCTCGAGCTCAAGTAGGTGTTCTCAGAAAACAAAATCACCGACTTGAGGCCTCGGTTATTGTAAATGTCAAATTAATATAGCTAATGTCAATATCAAGCTCAAGCCATAGTATCTATTACAGATCCACCAACTTAAGGCTGGAAGATAGCAGCGTGGCGGGAAATTCAAAATTTTCACAGTTTTTTACAATTTGTACGTTGCTATCGTCCACCCTTAAGTGTGAAATAAGTGGTGTCTCTGTCAGCATTTTATTGTTGCTTTGATTGGCGGGCGTCTGAATTTTTACTTTTCATTGGTCGTTAACCGTAGTTCCGGCTTCTGGCACTTCACAGATAAATTGGTGGATCTGTAATACAGTAGCTTGAGCTTGACATTGACATTAGGCAAAGTTTCAAATCAGTGATTTTGTTTTCTGAGATCACCTACTTGAGCTCGAGCTTGAACTGACGACTATTAATGCCACTCCTAGGTACCTATTGTTAGTAAGTAGGTAGGTAATCGTATGAGGTAGTGGCCACTCCTAGTGTCAGAGTTTTTAGGCCACCCAAAGGGTCTCTGACATGGCTTAACGATTGTTATTAATGAACAACAACCGAGACCAACGGTTTAACGTGCCTTCCGAAGCACGGAAGCGCTCAGATATTATTGCCACTAGCGGTCACCCATCCATGGACTGACCGCGGCCGTTGTTGCTTAACTTTGCCAATCGATTAAGAACGGCTAGTACAACTAGGCTGTGAGCGCTTATAATTAGTAAGTAATTAGATACTTATTGTTTCCGTAGTCCGTAGTAACACCACTTCTCACACAGTTGCGTGCAGACATCCAGAATGTCTGAGTCACGAACTTAATATACAACTTGGGAGACTGGACGTACAGGTGTGCCTTCCCGCGGAAACTAACACATTTGTCTTCCAAAGGTAATTCACTTTTTCGAGATAACGCCGTCTGTCGACCTTATAGCCGAGTGCTGACTAATGAGTTTGATGCAGGTTTGATGCCACCTAACATAACGTATTTATAAGCGCAAAAAAAATGCCCAGTGGATAAAAAATTATCGTTACTGGGCTATCCTCTCGTAGCGTAGAAGCGTCTACGGCGTAGACAGACCATGCTACGCGGCTACGAAACTTAGCACGTGCGTAGAAGGTTGCGGTTTTTTCTACGAAAACGATATATCCAACCTACTAGTATGTTCCTACAAACTTTGTAATAAGAGAGTGTAAAACAAAGTCAGATGAACCGGCTTTACTGCACTACCCCGTCATACTAGTAGTATGTGCGTAGCAGCGCCTACGGCGTAGACCATGCTACGCAGCTACATAACTTAGCACGGGCGTAGGCCTGGTTTTTTCTGCAAAAACAATATTTCCGATTTACTTTGCAAATGAGAGAGTGTAAAACAAAGCCAGATGAATACTTCTAACCTCCATCGAGGCCATTAAGCGTAGCTATCGGAAGTATTCACGAGTAACAAAAGGGAAAAACGGTTATTTACCGAGCCATTTAGACGTCGAATAAAACGTCAGCGATTTTCGCGAACCGTCCTAATGGCAAATTGGACCCGTCAACTCGGTTGGAGCCGCGGCGTATAGTCGGCCCCTTTGGAAGGACTTAATTTGCATAAGTAGCTCGATGAACAAAAGCCAATTTCCAATAAAATGGTCAGATGAAATAATCTTATGCAGAATTGATTGTTTTCTGATGGCCCTATTAAGTGGAGCTAAATTATTTTTTATCGATCTCTCGAAAGGTTACAACGTTTTTCATTCAACAAAGCAGATTCGCGCTCGCAGATTGATAGTGACTGTTCAACTGTGATTTTCATTAGGTCCCGTCCTAACCTTTTGTATTTGAAAGAATTTCTCGGAGCGAGAAAAAAATGCTTCTATAATTATTATTGTAGATGAATCGCAAAAACGAGAAACGTTATTTTCTCTACTATTGTTATAGGGAGGGAAAGGGACTTCTAATATGCAATAGGTATACAGGGTGTTAAAAGACCGCCAACAAAGCGGGAAACCACGTATTGTCCTCATCATAAGGAACATTTTTGTCCAAGGAACTATGCCTGGGAAATCAACGGTTTCCGAGATAATGAGGTTCAAAGTCGGACTTTTTAAAACTTTTTTTTTGCAGAAATGTGTTCAGTATCTAATTCTTAACATACCTTCTCAAGAAGCCATATCAAAATTATGAATATTTCTTACAAAAAACGACGTTAAAATTGCAACCCGCAATGTATTCTAAACATCGGCACTTCAAGCTTAAGTAACATAAACTTATACCTACGCTTGCGGAATATGACTTCTGTGCGTTACACGTCCATTGCGTGATAAAATATTTTTCAAAATTATAACCTAAAAATCCAAAATCATTTCCCAGCATTAATTTATCGAAAAAGAACTTTGTTTTGGAGTCTGGTATGCGTGGCTTTCGGGTCTGTTGGCGGTCTTTTAACACCCTGTATAGGCATATCAATGTAAACATTTCTATGCTTGCTAATGGCTTGTTGGAAGTCCAATTCCTAGCCACACCTCCTCGCGGTCCCTCCTGGTAACTGTAGTGAGCATCAAAACTCCCTACAGGCCAACGTGGCAGGAATAATCACCAAGACGCACTGGGGGGTTACCCTTGGCGCTATTGCGATCAAATTGAAAAAGTTTTAAAATTAATTTCTCTTTGAATTTGCATAGTAATGCTTTGATTTTAAATACTTTGTAATGTTTATTCAAAGGTAAGGGTGTTTTATTCAATAAAAACACAAAATGCGTCTTAATTTAGTAAAATATTAAATTTTGTAAATTGCGCCATATTGCGGCCGTATTGAAAACTAGCGTCAAGGGTAGAGGGGCTGGCCAGCGTGGTGTTTTACGTCTTAAACCTTTCCCCAGGATTTCTTATCCTCACTCCCATGAAGACCGAGGAGGATGACGTGAGGGAAAAAAGGCCTATACCCAGCAGTGGGTAAGTCTGGGCTGAAAAAAAAAAAACACAGCGGAGTTGGTGTTTTTATGTAGGTACCTTCCTTGATTAAATATTTTTGGAAATTCCGTAACTTCAGTAACAGTTTATTACGGATGTTACCTATGAATTTTTGTCTGTTGGTTCGCGATATCATTTTAATTTTCAACACCAACTGATTATAAAATCAAGATGTAGCTTATTCAACACAATTTAAGTCTCGCTAGCACAGGCCTTCTATCAGATTGATAGGACTGTTTGTTTATTATTGCAATAAGATAAATCTGGTTCTTTGACCAAAGAAATAGATGAAAGAACTCAAGCCAAACCAAGACTTTATAACTTAGTTTTGATTGCTAAAAGCCTTTTCTTCTAGGGAAAAAAGTCATTATTAATGCAAAATAAATTTGATACGGACGGAACCACGGGAAAAAGCAGGTGCCATAATATTTGATGAAATGAAATTCAAAGGAGGTATCTGAAGGAGGCGATCCGAACTTGATGAACCTCGAAGTTGCAAAGTAAACGCGCAGAATTTCAGGTATTTAACCGCCTACTCTGCGATAACAGTTTGCGCAAGGCCGACTTAAATTAAATTACCTCTACCTACCCTTTGTTCAATCAATACTCACCCTTATTAGCTCATATAATGAGGAGCCTCCGAAGATGAAACAGAGTTGGGGAAAAGTGAAAAAGTTGAGAGAGAAGAACACGAAGACTGACGTTTAGCAAACATGATGTACTTATGTGTTGGTGGAGGAAAATGAGTATGTAGTTGTAGGAGCGAAACTGGTAAGAACTAAAAACTACTTTACCCGCCACAGCTTGTCCCAAAAGTCGACCAAACTTGAGGGTTCCACTGTACGAGATAGCATACAAATCTGATCTCCCGAGAACTATTCACAAGTGTATCTATGTATTAATTACAGGGTTCTATCTTGCCAATTTAAATTTATCCGGAAAAATTAAGTGGGGTATCTTGCTTTCTTCTTAAGTAAGAGAGGTATTTGGAGGTGTTGCGTTGCCTACTCAATCTATCCTATTACTTTAAACGAGCTAGGTATAAATATTTAAACGGGGGATCTCGGAAACAGTCCTAACGATTTGGATAATATTTGGAACAAAGATAGCTAAGACATAAAAATAAATAGGTAAATACACATATGTCACCACGCTGGTTTACTTAGGGGCATAGCAAATCAATAAAATATAGCGCCATTTCGTAGAATTTGAGCGAAGCTCTGTCGCCTAGGTGGCTCAGGTACCTTTTCTTATATTGACAGAATAATAAGGATGAGATAATCAACTTTCCGATAATTTCTCTTAAAATCGATATCACGATAGGCCGTCCAGGCCCGGTTGACCTGTACGAGTGGGGACATATACAAGCTCGGTTCTTTCAGACCGTAAAGTGTTCATGCAGACACCAAAAACTTTCGACGTAACAGTTGCTTCAAAGTGCACTTTAAACTCAATTTCTTCGCGGACAAGGCGCTTCCCTACATTGATGTCCTATAAAACTTTACTTACACAATTATTTATAGGCCAGTGGCGAAGGGTCTATGTATAAGCCGATTCCCATCGGCTTACTTTTTAGAAATCCGGCCTCCATTTATTTGTGATTTTTTGTGCTTTTGAGAAAACGCATGCGCGCTATGAAATTGCATTTTACTTCAGGCACTCCTCCGAGTTCTCCATACAAAATATCTCGTAGAAAGCCGGTCCGACATAGCTTGCCTTTGCAATGCACTGTTTGTTACTACTCTTTACCAAAACATTTCGTCTCTTACGCACTCCCACGACTCCCAATAGTTAGGGAGGCGAGGTAGCTAAATGGCGTAATTCAACGGCGCCGTCGAGACCTATCAAAATCGAAAGATAAAATAATTTCGAAAAGAAAAGCTCGTATAGCAAAAACCATTTTAGCGGTGGGTTTGGCGTGTACGGTTTTTCAAAAATGTAAAAAAAAACAGTTACTTGGGCATTCTCGAGCGCGTCAGATATTCATACTACGTATGCCCCGAGTGCCTCTGATAACAACGGTATACTAATCTGCCGGTTTGCGTGGTGGGGGTAGGCATATAAAGTAGTCAAAAATGCAAAAAAAAAAATTTACTCGAGCGCGTCAGATTTTCGGAAGGGGTGTTAAGTAGGCCCCAAGTAAGCTCCCTTTAAAAAACCTGTCGATTTCGGCGTGACGATAAGTTACGATGAATTTTTGAAAATGCAAAAAAAAAAAGTTTTTTTGAAATACTCGAGCGCATCAGATTTTCATAGGGGAGGTTTATCTCGGTATCCTGAAAGCATATTTTTTTAATCTGATAAAAATGTTGGTGGGTTCTCTTAATCTGACCGAAAAAGGTTTTTTGGTTTCTTTTTTTTCCTTTCTTTCTCCTTGATAAAATGTTTATGGCAAATTCCTCTTTTTTGCTTCAATTCTTCACTTCGTTTTGCTTACGGTACGTCCAAAAAACAATTTGAGGATCAACAGGCTATTGATTAATATACATACATTAAACTGAACATGTTAATAATACTTTTGTATACAGATACCCGTAACTTTTTCCGAGTCCACGAAAATTGTCGAGAAGCTTTAGAAAAAAAAAAAATTTGAGATATAATAAAAGTCACACAATTTAATCATCGTTATTTCATATCAATTTTTTTAACACCCTCAGTTTTCGAGATATACTAAAAAAACCGGGAGTTTGAGTTTTTATGATGCTTCAAGTCAAAACGTTTTAACTTTGGACAAAAATGTAAAGAGACCTTTTTGTGTAAAATAAAATTACCTTTTCATCTCCCACGCTCGGAAAGTTTGCTGTTACTAGTAACTTACGATCGTGTAAAGGCCGGATTTAAACTATCTGAACTTTTGTGCGCTTCGAAATTTGAACGCGACGCCGGGACAGTCTTTCCCGCGCCCTATGGTTTTGAAAAAGAAAAAAACACTGGCCGTATAAGTAGATGCCAGATCCCGATGGAAAATAAAACGCGTATTTCAGCGAAAGCGATTGTTCGTGCCCATTCTCTATACAAAACTGTGAATGTAAATGGTGCAATAGCATCTTTTAAAAAGGTAAAGTCACGGAATAGAACATTCAGAAATGCGGTTTCTTCTTATAGTCTTTTCAATATTTTGTACACTTAATTATTTTTAAATACCAGTAAATAAAAAAAATGCTGCGCTTCTGTTTTATCAAATAGATAATTATGTTTTGGTTTGTTAAATACATTTTTTCAAACGATATTACTAATTTAATTTTTATATCCTAGAAATTTTTAATTTATATGGTAAAAGTTCAGAATGCACCCGGAAAAAAAAACATTCTTTTATTTACATTATTTTTGTGTCTGGATAAATAAACTTCAGGAAATTATTAATAAAACGAATGGTTTCGACGAAGATGCTGGTATATAAAGCAATTATTCTTCCCCTCTTGCTTTATGCATCGGAGTCGTGGTGCCTTTACAGAGGCGATATACGGCGCCTTGACACCTTCCACATGAAATGCCTTCGAGCTATTTTACATGTCAGCTGGGAGGATCGTGTTCCTAATACTGAAATCTTGCGTCGAACCAAAATGACTGGCATGGAGTGCCTTCTGATGAAAGGTCAGCTGAGATGGTGCGGGCACGTGGTGCGGATGGACTCTGCGAGACTTCCAAAAGCTGTTTTCTATTCACAGTTAACTTGTGGAAAACGCAAAGTAGGTGGTCAATACCTTCGGTATAAAGATGTCCTGAAGCGCAACTTAGCCTCCACTAATATACCGATCAAAGCGTGGGAGGAGCTGGCTCAGAAAAGACCGGAATGGCGGAAAACTGTTGGCGATGGTATCACTTCATTTGAAAAAGCGCGTCTCGAAGATCTTGACGCCAAACGCCAGTTTCGCAAAACCCGCCCCAAGCCCTCCTATACTTATACATATAACACAAACGGCCAACTGTACTGCGCCAGTTGTGACCGAATATTTAAGAGCAAATTCGGATTTGCATCACACGTCCGAGCGCATGCTCGTGTCTAAAATGTTTGCCAGGTGTCGCCGTCGACGAAACCGTTGTGGAGGACATCATCATCATCATCATCATCATTGCCTGTAAGTAGTTGTCTATAGAGTTTGTCCCGCTTGGCTAACAAAGTCATTTCCTCGCTTCTGTGAGATGAAAAGTTTTGTGTTTCGCACGAATGCAATATTATTTGCGTCTCGTGCTTCTGAATACCTCGCTACGCTCAGGTTTCTTTTTTTGAACCACTCGCTACGCTCGTGGCTCAATTTTAGAAACCTTCGCTAGCTCGGTTTTCAATACAAGCACTCGCCGCAATCAATAATTTTGCATTCTTGCATAACAAATAACTATTTTTGTTTATTTAAACTTTTTTTTTGTAATATGTATCGTTCGCGACTTATATGCCGTAACGTAACGCGTTCTTAGGAAGACGAAATGGCTCCTCCACACTTCCGGTCATGCGGAAACCGGCAGATTTTGTATTTTTAGTAAGTTTTAGATTATATTCTTCAAAATAAAAATAAAAAAAATCGTGCTCGAGAATGCCGGATTAACGTTTTTTTTTTACAAGTTCGCGACCCTATAACTCGGCGGCGTCAAGGACTTATCGTCAGATTAGTTAAATTTAGTCTTTAAACACTAAAATCAACCCCCAATATCTTAATCTGACGCGCTAGAGTATTTCAGACTATCCATTTTTTTTTACTAATCTGATCGTCTATCCTAGGCGCGCGTCACTACATATAGAGCTAAATACTTTACAAGGTTGTTCTATTAGGTCTAAGGTATCTCTCATATCTTAAACTGCCACGCTCGAGTATTGCCGAAAATTCCCCTATTCGCCTCCCTAACTACAAGCTTTCATCGCGCCCGAAATCGCACGAGGTATTTTGTTTCTCTTTCTTACACCTTACGAGTAAACGAGTCAGTAAAATTAACAAAAGTGGTTCGGTACGGATCTAGGAAGCAAAATTATGAATAGGCCTTTTTTACATTACTAATCATAAAACGTCTTGGTCGAGTACAGCAGCAAGCAGTGTAGTATCGAAAAATAAAATTGCGCTTTCTCAAAGTAATAGAACAAAACTAAGGCCTTTGCATCTGCGTAATGAGATGATTTATGCAGCGTCCAGTGGCACCTTCACTCACACTAGATGGGTGAAGAGACCACTCGGCGCTGCAGTGCCTGGGACATTGTGGGACTGTGAAGGAAAACATCGTGAGGAAACCCGCGGCTCAGTTGGCTCCACACGTATTGACCTGTCTTTCCTGTGGGCTAGGTCGACTAAGCTGTCAGGATGGTATAGGTGCTGGGCAAGCCTACTCCATCTAATAGAACAAAAGTTGTTGAAAATCACATTAATTTAGAAGTTGACGTGTTTCAGGAAATAATGTCTTTAATTTTAAAAAGTACCCTGTATACATATAAACATTGCTTATCTATGAAAGCCTTTGTATCGCGTGTGTCTGACTCTGAGCTATTTGCTCCACTCAGAGCTTCCAAGCCGCTAATATCTTATTAGAATTAGACACACGCTCTCAGCTCCTGTCTTTATGAGCAGAGAAGATGTTAGAAGCTTTATTCAGAGCTTCCAATCGCACCTACGGTAAAGGGACCTAGGGTAAAGGGTAAAGTCAGCTGTTCGCTCCACGCAGAGCTTCCAAGAAGCTATTATCTTATTAGCATTGGATCCGCACGCTCTCAGCTCACGGGCACGTAGCGGACAAAAGCAGAAAGCAGTGCCTGAATGGGCAGAGACCGGCGACAGCCTTTTGAAATCTATTTAGGGGATGCTCTTTGGAAATTGTCGCAAAGTGTATCTACGTAGATAGATACATATAGCGTGTTACACGCGGCGAATAACATCAACGACTGCTTTTTTTAAACTAGTTTTTTAAATCAAGACTTTCAAACAAGGTTTCGTAGAAACATTTACTCCTTACAGTCAAAATAGTAAGAAAAAATTAAGTATTTTTTTTAAATTCGGCATTATTACTTTACAATCAATGTCGTAAAAAACGAATGTTTTTTTTTCAAACTTACCTGGTTTGTATGAGATATTTTTTAAAATCTATCAAAGCAGTTTTTCTTATCTTTCCTTTAAATTCGATGACATGGTTCGTTTGAAGGCACGTATTTAAAGGCCGAATTTCGGTCTAAATTCAAAAGGCCTACGATCAAAATAAAACGCCGAAAATCAAAATGTCTAATGGTCATAACGCCGAACATTATTTCGCCGATAATCAAAACTACTACGTTTAAAATCCCTATTCTCAAATCGCTGAAATTCAAAACGCCTATGTTTAAAAGGCCTACGTTCAAATGGCCGATACAATATAAAAATTTACGCTGTCCATAAATGTTACGTTATCTGTAAACTAAACTGAGGCTTAGCGCAAAAATAACAAAATTGTCGAACCCCCTAATTCTTCTGAAACTCTATGTACATTCTTCTCTATGTTTTATAAAAACCGTCATACAGGGTGTTACACATACAAAGTACCTATTGCTGATAAACGGAAAACAGTGAAACGTGTAGTAGGTGTTTTGATTGTATTATACCTATATAGGTATTATATTTTATTATATGTGCGTCACAGAATCGTAGGTACACTTTTTTGGAGGGTAGTGCAAGTGCCTTGTTCTTACCTTATCTGCTTATTCTTCAATGGTTGAATCTTTCGTACCTTCTGTGAATTCATTATTCTCTTCGGTGACTGTACCCGACCCGACAGAGGCCACCCGGCTTTGAGCGTACATGGAAACTCTCTCAAAAGGTCGCACTTTTAATGAGATGAATACGTTTTATCCGGATAAGCTTTTCACAGGCTACGTTTCCAGTTCGAGACACATCTCGTAGCATTCTGTGTTTGCGTCTTTGAAAAGGTCTTGATGGAAAATAGGATTCATTTATTTGCCACGGTATTCGGTATTACTTAGTAATGGCTGTTAAGGATTTCTATTTGGAGTAACAAGATGGCCCACATTCCTATGGATTATTTTTCTTTTAATCAACCATTTCGCACAATATTTGCTATGCCACAAAGGGAGAGAGAGCTAAGTAGCTAACGCCCCAGAATTCTAGAATCCCACAAATATTATAATTGCAAAAGACTGTGTGAGTGAGTTAAACGCTAAAACGGCTGGATGGATTTAAATGAGGAACGGAGACATGTAGCTTACATAGCTAAGTACTATAATTTACATATTTTTTGAGTTAGTCAAATTTAAGTCTGCGCAGACAAAATCGCGAGCATAATAAGCTAGTTGTTTTCATAATAATTTCTTTTCTCAATTTTTCTTCCATCACTTCCTTCACCGTTAGTGGTTAGCAACAAAATTACGAGAATTGCCTGGGGATCGAACCACTTGATTTGATTGAGCCGGAGAATATTTGTCGTGCAACTTTCGGGAGCCTTCATCGTTCATTATCAATAAAGTAATTACCAAGTTGAGCCTTGCAATATTTCCCGGCGATATTTTATCATCTTTGCTCCGCTCATCAATCCTCGCAGGCTGACAATCTCTAAATTCTATGGGCCTCCCGATTATGACATCATTACACCCATTAATTATATCCATTTATAGGGAGTTACTTTTCGGCTAATAATTAAAGAAGTATATTTTGCTCTTGACAGGCTTTACTGTGAACGGTGCCACACACACACCGGGACAAGACATAAATCATGGATACCTAAATAATAGTAACTCAAGTAGCGTGGCGGGAAAACCCGAATTTTCAGGATTTTTTTTAGCTTAACTGAGCTATTTTTGTTCAGCATTCTAAACAACAGATCAACAATTATTATTAAGCTGATTTGTTTTTTTTTGTCGAAAAACCAGTGATAGCACTGTCCAAGAAATTCGTAGTTTGAGCAAATCTCATAATCAGAGGAATTATTGTTGTTTTGTCAATATTTATTGTCGTGGAACAAAAATCGTTACACAAAAATTGCTCAGTTTAGCAACCAAATTTAAAAAACGCTAAAACACGTCAGTTGGCTTATCGATATAGTTAAAAGCCAATTATAGGCCATATCTATTGGTTTATAACTCTATACTATCCCACTATTTTATTCTACTGTGACTGGTCTATACCAGTCAATACAAGCAAGCAAGTCTATACAAGCACTATCCAACACAGCAGGCTTTCATGGAATTATAACTATATATAGATATAATATAGATATAATATATATATAGAACTTTAGAATGCAATCGATTCTCGCCAAAAGTGGCCACTTTTGGCGAGAATCGATTGCATTCGTAGGAAATCCAATCCTGGAATCCAAACCTTAGGTCCTAAAAATAGTTAAGCCTCGCGTTGAGGAATCGCAGGAGCGTTTTTTGCTAAAAACGCATCCAAAAAAAAGATATGATTTTTTTTCCATTGGCGGCGCTAGTTGTGAGACGTATGGCGTCTTAAGGAAGAAACAATTTTTTGATATGAAAGTAAGTAAAATCCAAATTTTAGTACACAAATAAACAATACGAACGAAGACGGACTGCATTTCTGACGTTTTTATTTTTCTACAAACTTTTTTTTATTTGGCTTGTGCCGCGCGATACCTATATTTTTTCATACTGCCAGTTTCTTGTCCATACATTGTTCGTGATTGATCTCTTTCAATGTTGTCTGTAAACTCTTTTCATTTGAACTTTTACTTACATATCCATATTCCAAATTCAATTAACTTTTTGTCTTTTTTAGCTAGCTATTTTAGTCCCTGTTTGCGGGGAACGAGCTAGGTCTTTTCGAATAGATGTGATAAAAACAATAACAATATTTTAGGTAATGCAATACCTAGAGGAAATACCTAGTTACTGTTACGAACACAAAATAGACTTTGTACAGATCCAATCTTATTTGTTTGTTTTTAGTCTCACTCGGGGCTCTATTTAAACAGTCCCCGGACCCCGCTGTGTAGGATTGTTGGATTTGTACCTCTATCACCGTCTAATACGGAATATAATCTCTCCGTTGGGAGGTATCATGTCGTCTTGCTGTGTCAATTTGGACTATTGGACTTTGAAAGGGGTTAATATGACTCGTGGGGCCCTATTCTTGTGAATCTAGCACAAAATAGATATCAAAGTTATTTTTTGTTTTTTTAAACGGTTTACATGTGGTATTAAAGCCGAAGGTATTTTGTCACACTGGTGATTCTAAACTAAATTACAAAATTTGATTCCAAAAAGCGCGAAAAATAAATCACTTCTCCACACAAATGTTTATCGCAAAACCTATACATAGCATATTGATATCTCCTTGGCTCTTTAAGGTCACGAGAACAATTAGCGAACAGCATCCTAGACTCTCAGATCTCTGTACTGAGCCAGGTGAATGAATTTAGGTGCTAGGAGTGTTGGACATGGCCTCTTCCCGATCAACACTTTGTCTAATAATGTTCTCTTTTGGAAGTTAATTGAGTGAGCAGGGGCGAACAGTGGCCATATCCAGGGCCCAATTTTGGTTTGCGGTGATCGGGTTAAGAGCTTTCCCGCTCTGTACCTTCCGGGGAGCCCATCTCGGGAAGATCGAACGAAAGGCCGACCTCGTCCGACATTGCTAAGATAGCCTGCAAAAGTGTACATGTCCCACAAGCTGAGCAAAGGCCTTCTATCAGAGAGCGAGTTCCCACTAAGGACTGGCGTTATTCGCCTTAAGGGTTGCCTCAGACCCTTTGATTTCCTGCTTTGACGTTCTTTGCTTTTGGCACAAGCCTCTTCTTCTTTTGGTGCCATCTTCTATCGGAGGTCGGCTATCATTGTCGGAAGATTTGTTTGAGGCTTGTGTTGAACCATTCTGCGAGATTTTGGAGCCATGACGTTTTTGGGCGGCCAGGTCTTCGGCGACCCTGTATTTTCCCTTGCACAGTCAGTTTCAGAAGGTTACATTACCTGTAACAAAATGCACAAGCGTACGGTACACATCTAGGTACCTATTTGCTTCGAATTTATTTTGAAAAGAAGGATCAGGCCAATTAAATTGGTTTATCCAAAGGAGTGAACGGAGTTACTAATTAATTTGGTTAGTTTCAAGACTTCTGTGTTCTTACATTTTGGGTTGCCGGGCCCGAACGGTGAAATCAAATTACTTAGCGATCGGATACTGAATAATGGAACGGTTTAGGGAGATTTTTGAATATTCACGACGTGACAGAGTGTAGTCGGTAGGTGTTGATGCTAAACGTTTGTTTTTATTATTCAGGAGGGTTTATTGTCACTGGCACGTAGAATCTGTTAAATGCTCGTTTAGAGGTTGAGTTTTCTATGCGTAAAACCCAACTATATTATCATAGAGATGCTACCTATGTATAGAAAAATATCTTCTTTAGCCTTCAAATATTACAAGCTCTTAAAATTAAGTAGTACTTTGGACTTTTGGGTATCGGTTTCTATAATTTCTTCAATCATAGCAGGGCTTTCTTGATCTTTGTTTTAACTTTGAGTCAGGTAGCGTGGTTTAATTCCAAAATAGACTCTAACAGTTTTCTCACGAAAACTAACTAATACTCGTACTTACTAGAGTTAGAACTCAAGACAAGAGTAATAATTTATTAACTAGAAGAACACGCAATGTGTGATATTATAAACGTGTCTAGCATCCGAATACTTAGAAAACAAATACCTAGACTAGCTCGGACGCTAACACGAGAAGGAAATAAATAAAACTGTGTATTATGTCTCGCCTCTGACGTTGAAAAGATAGAAAGACATTTTACTCAGAGTGTGGGTAACATTGCCTTCTAAATTGACAAAATTGGCCGCATTCTTCGTCTCATCTTAATGTTTGCTGAGGTGCTGGTTTTCGAAACTGGTCGAAGCATTAATGTTTGCTAAATGCTTTGCAAATCATTAAAAAGCCAGTTTTCATTGACCACTGAAACTACACTGACAGTTGCTCTGCACTAATTAATATTTACCCTTTCATTTCGAGTAGGTACTGTGCGCAATTTCCTTACAACTTGGATCAATTTAAACTTTCATAACCACTTTTGTACTTGGAGTTTTAAACGACTTTGTATTTTATAAACGGTTTCACTGACTTTCATTTATGTCAGGATAGTCGACTAGTTTTGATCTCTTTCGGAGACCTTACTCTGCTCGATGATTGAGGTCTCCGAAAAAGAACCGAAAAAGGCTCGGAGAAGTTCGAGAAAAGTATTGGTCATTGCCGAAATGTCACTTTCTCAAGTTTAGTCATAGATTTTCTCAACTGTGGCTCACGAAGAATCCTTTCTTATTACTAATAGGTCAGTCAAATTAAAAAAAATCCAGGAATTAATTTCCAGAAAGCTGGATATCATTTAAATAAAATCACGATGAATGAGGATAAAATAAACTATTAAATGCATATTATACGGAGGGCCCTACTATTAAACTTCAATAAAAAAAACCTGAAATTAATTCTTCAAAACGCTTTTTTTGATTTTAATTTGCTTTGCCTATAAGGGGACTAGTCGCAGTCCCGGGCATCGTGGTGTATAGATTGTGTTGACAAACGACTTACTTCATGGACATCGACTAGCTATGGAAGCGACATTCCGATAAAGGGGACTACGCACTTGATAAATAACGCCAGCATGAGTCCTCGGGAAAAGTTCACGCGAGCCCATATTTCAACATTGTCAACCACATCGACGAAGGCAGCCGATTGGGCATTTGTCCATACTTCAGCTTATGTGCACCTGCAATTATCAGTTTTAATTTTCTTGGGGGCACATGTACAGGCTAATGCGAAAATATCGATGTTGTTGTATTGCCAAGAGTGAAATTCGGTGGTGTTAGTATTATGTAACAAGCGAATTAGAACAATAAATCATACTTCTTACTTCCTTTGACGCTACAACCTTTTATAGATCTTGGCCTCCTCGATGATCTTCTTCCATTTTTCTCTGTCTCTAGCCTCTGTTCTGCACGATGTATTCTTGTCTATGCGCCGCAGATCTTCCTCGATATACGAAATGTAGTCCTTGTTAGTATTATTTAGTATCCCTTATACAAAAGCCCATATAACAGTGTAGAAGATAAGGGAAGCGTTGTTTCGTCTAACAATAATTACATTTCAATAATACATACAAGTGCTGCAGTGGGCTTTATTTATGGGCTAGATAGATAGGATAAATACAAAGTAGACAGTGAGTTACAGTTAGTTAGTTACAGCGTATGGGCAAAGGCCCATAGGCGAGCCATTCTCTTGACTTCGCTTCACGCGACGGGAAACAAATCGGATACTTTAATTTGTTTTTCTTCGTCTATCGGAGACAAACGGTGCCATTCTTTACCCTTGAGACAAAATGGAGACGCCGAGTTTTTTGTGGCAGAATTATTATGATATCTATTGTTGCCCCCCTAGCTTTGCTCGCCTGGATTCGTTTTGAAGACATCTTATAAAACCTCTAAGTCCAAGTTCCTACAATTATTAGGTCCAATTACCTAGAAATAATATACTGGGCAAGATATTCGTTAAGGAGTTAGAGCAGTAACAGACGCTCGAACCTGGTGCGGCCGAACCAACGCACTGTGCGGTGCGCTGTTCACGCCACACGATAGTACTGAACCACAGATCGCCCATTCGTATCGCATGCGTTCGATATGTAAACGCTTCGAACCAACTGAACCGTAAATAATAATAATAATGTTCGGTGTACCATGCTACACACGATCGAATATGGTCCGACACCGCAACGCGTTCGTGGTTCGGCCGCACCAGGTTCGAGCGTCTGTTACTGCTATTAGGGCGCCGTTTGAGAGACCGTGGCTATGACTACCGCTCCGGGGCATTTCTGATGCAAAGGATCTCCTTAGCGATTCAACGCGGAAATGCAGCGAGCGTTATGGGGACCTTTGGGTCGGAGATGGCCCGGAGTGGTTTATTTAATTAAGGCTGATGTGATTGTTTAGTTTATTTTATTTTGTTTTTATTGTGACTTTGTTTTTATTTTTTGTGCCTTTTTTTTTGTTTATTTTCATAATTAATTGACTTTTGTTTTATATCTTGACGAAGCTTTTGTGAATGTTTGTGATTTTTAATTGATTATTTAGATTTTATTTTGCATGAATAAACTCTTTTATTTTTTCTTTAAGGCCAATAACTATTAATATCTACTTTTATTTAATTTGTTTCACATGGAGAGTTTATTTCTAAGAAATCCTAAAGTCATAAGCTGAGACAACATTCCTAACAATTAGATTACGAAGTACCTGCCCGCTATAAGTTAGGTTAGAGCAAATGATATTATGAGAATAAAATTAATGTATGCACGCACAATTCGTAAGCCAGAAGACAACGGTACCTAAGTCACAGTTATTGCACTACAATACTCCACCAATGACTGAGATGATTTCAATACAGAAGATTTTTGTATTATACCAACTTGAGAATAAAGATATTCTATTTATGTGCTGGCGGATAAATTCCGGACGCGAGTGTTCCGTGAAATCCGTGACAAGGTTTTATACGGTTTGATATTCATCGCAATATTCAGAGCCTAGGCAAAACCGCCATTCAAATTGTAGCCATTCAATAGAATGGTATCCGTTCGACGATATTACAATACAGATACCTATACAGGGTGTTTTAGAAAAGGCCTGTGACACTGTAAGGAGTCGCTTAACTCATCATATGGGGCCAAGTGTTAAACTATGCTTGTATTGAAATTTAACTTACTTTAATTTTTAACTTACTTTTATCTGCAAATAGTTTGTAACCACTTTTTGTTCCGAGCAAATGTCTTAACTTTTTTTATCGTAAATATAAATAATAGTATTATGCCATTGCTTTTGCTGCTTATTGCTGTAAATGCTATTATTTACTGTCGCGCTAAATTGTTTCAGCTGTCAATATCTTTGCGTCTTTAAGTATAAGAATAAGTTTAAAGTTTAAATAAGTCTCTTTAATTTAGTTACTGTTTAGAATAATATAGTTACCTCAACAGGCAAGCAACAAATACCTACAAGATTAAAATAGGGGCTTGCTGAAAAACAGCGGTTTGCATGTGCCTACATGCTTAGCTTAATGCTGCGCCTGCTCCCTTTGATGCCAAAGCATACCTACATTGTAATATTACTTATTGTTTAAGTATTCCATATTACTTTAATATTAAGCTCTATTTTTAAGTTGGCATCAATAAAAAGATTTGTATTGTATTGTTATTGTATTGAAATCTCGAAAAAAATATCAGCTACTCCATACATTGGTATCGAATTTTAGTATGGACCAACAGATTTTTTTTTCGAAGTGTCTTATAGTGATGAGTTACGCGACACCTTTCAGTGTCACAGAACCTTTCTGAAACACCCTGTATACATTTTAAATTTTAGGTTTATAATAACAAAAAATACTTATGAAAACCCGTCATCACTTGTTTTTATTTCGACTGCTGGTAATGGTAATGATAATGGTATTTTTCAATGGCCGCCTTGTATTGTATATGCTCGCACATTAGGTAGGTACCGCATGTTATACGAGCTTTTATTCGCGTGAATACGCGGGACCGACGCGTATTCATACGAAGATTCACCACGGGATTCTTTGAAAAGACTCTAAAAACCAATTCAAGACGATCCGCTCTCAGAATCAAAGTGGATAGTTAGAACTTCGTGAAGCACTTTATTTCTACCAGCAGCACAAAGTAAAATAGTGCAGAAGCTTGGCTTTAGCTGAACGCTTATTTTTGAGCGAAGATCAGTTTTTAGAGATTGTACACAACGGATAGCCGCAACAGCTTCTCTGCTAATAGAAAATAGGATCCCACCAAAAACATTCTGTAAAAAACTAGCCAGGTCTCGATGGAGCTGCTTGTTTATCTCTAAAAAGTAATGAAATCTAGACAAAGTCGTGCCAAGTCTAAGGTCCCTTACTGCGATTTCTTTAGTATTACAGTTAATGTTGTGTGACTTGGTCGTTGAAGGGTACACAAGCGGTTCTGGCGTCAGATTGGTGCAATGGTGTCATGGAGCACCTGGCTTTGTACCCTTGTATACCCTTCAACGGCCAAGTCACACAACATTAACTGTAATACTAAAGAAATCGCAGTAAGGGACCTTAGACTTGGCACGACTTTGTCTAGATTTCATTACTTTTTAGAGATAAACAAGCAGCTCCATCGAGACCTGGCTAGTTTTTTACAGAATGTTTTTGGTGGGATTTCACTTCTTTTTGTAGAAACGTAGGCATATTGATTTATTTCATCAGATTTTCTTATTGGAAACAGTTTTTTTATTTGTGTAATGTTCGAGTAGAATAAAGTTAATCGTTCGACTATTTCTTCTTGTTAAATTGTAAGTATAAGTATAAAAGCCAGTCTAGTCTTATCCAGAGATTTCCTTTAATTTTATTTATATGCGTATTAAAAGCAGAAGGGGAGGCATTCGCCCAGCAGTAGGACGCTATAGGCTAGATTAAATTAGAAGATGTGTCCCACTACGCTGGATTTCTGCAATGACAGTCGATATTTTTATGTACCAATAGTAGAAGGGGGCATTACCATAATCTCTTATACAGCTGAGACCAGCTGAGGGTTCTTCATCAGATACTTCAGACCTTCGATTTTTGGCATTAAATGAAGCGGCCCACCAAGTTGAATATTTTTTGTAAGGGCGGTATATGTCGATCTATAATAGTTTGGTTGGGCTCTTGTGTTTTCTAATCAGGTCACCAGGTACTCCAGATCTTCGATTATCCTAGTTTTTATAGTTTTCCCTTTATGTGGCCATTAAACCCTAACTCTGTACCAAATTTCAGCTCTCTGCGTTTATGGGAAGTACTAGTTCTATTAGGGCTCTTGTGTTTTCTAATCAGGGTCACCAGGTACTCCAGATCTTCGATTATCCTAGTTTTTATAGTTTTCCCTTTAGGTGGCTATTAAACCCTAACTCTGTACCAAATTTCAGCTCTCTGAGTTTATGGGAAGTACTAGTTCTATTAGGGCTCTTGTGTTTTCTAATCAGGGTCACCAGGTACTCCAAATCTTCGATTATCCTAGTTTTTATAGTTTTCCCTTTATGTGGCCATTAAACCCTAACTCTGTACCAAATTTCAGCTCTCTGAGTTTATGGGAAGTACTAGTTCTATTATGATGATCATGAGTGAGTGAGTGAGTGAGTGAGTGAGTGTGTGTCATAAATGCGAAACTTTGCTTTCGCTTAACTTCGGAACTAAATGACCTACAGACTTGAAATTTTGGATTTTAGGTATGTGATTATAGCTTACTAGATGACGTAAATTTCTGCGTTCTGGTCTTATCCAGAGGTTCTCAAATAGGGGCCTGAAAATGCGGCGAAATGGTTCCAGTAAAGGATGGTACGGCAGTGTTTGCTTCGCGCTCGACCTGGCGGGGGCACTGCCGTGCCCCCAGATTCAGGCAATAGTATCGAGTAATTTTGACGGGCGTTTGTCTACCACAACAGGGACTTCTCCGAGAACAAGATTATATCGGATAATTTTTATACGGGGTGACCAGCGTGCCGTGGACAAGCGGCCATTGTAAAATGTTATGCATGTACCGCTACTTCAGCGCCGTCAACTCATTCTCTGCTGACGGCTGCGGCGGACCAACGCTCTATCGGTATACATCCTATGCTATCCTACTTCCTACTTACTATTATAAACGCGAAAGTTTGTAAGTATGCATGGATGGATTGATGGATGTTTGTTACTCTTTCACGCTGAAACGGCTGAATGGATTTGGATGAAATTTGGAATAGAGATAGCTTAGACTTCAGAATAACACAACACGTAGGCTACATATTATCACGCTTTTACACTTAGGAGCAAAGTAAAGCATATATCCTTTTTCTGTAGTCCACGCGGACGAAGTTGCGGGCAAAAGCTAGTTCCACATGAAATTCGGGCACCGCCAAATTGCTCATCAATGTTTATTGCATTTGCCATTGCGTCGGCTTTCTGTCCCTTTCGCTTCAGAGACGTCGTTTGGCTCCATTAAAAGTTGCTGTCTCGCGCAAGAGCGGTCTGCAACATTGTTTCATCAGGGATTCAGTGTTCATCTCGCCTTTAATACTACACGAAGAGCCTCCCCAGACAACGATCGGGGGAAGGATAAGACCTGTCTAAAAACAACCTCCCGGAGGACGGATAGGGTAAATGGTGGCTGCTTTTGGTCCATGTCTGCCACAGATATTTCCGTGGTGTCTAAGCTGTTGTGGTTCTCATATTCTCATTCTAATCTTTAGCTGAGTGACAAAATTTTGGCAATGCGCGGGTGCTTTTGATAGTCAAAATACCAGTACTGTATGTTTATGTTACTTATTTACTGAGGCCTTTGAATCTACGTAATGAGATGATTTATACAGCTTCCAGTTGCACCTTCAGTCTGTGTGATATGTGAAGTTGTGGGGTTTTTATGATAAATAAATAAAAACACTTCACGATAACACCGATGGCGACTTTTTATTTACACTGAATATAATATTGTTATACTTAATTTTAGGATACAATGAAATAAAATAACTAGTATTTCTGTTGAGAGCTGGATATTATGGAATGAGTCAATCAAAGGGAATTGAATGCGAGTGATGACGCAAATATTTCATTTAAAATTTATAAAGAACCGAAAGTAAAAATGAAAGAAGAAGGATGGATAAGCTGAAGTAATGGTGTACACCGTTACAAAGTGAGAACTTCGACGCTGCAGTGCCTGGGACTAAACATTTAGATGGAGTCTTGCCCAGCACCTACGGGTATTATATTTAGGAACCTATTATTTAAATCTATTCTACGGTATTTACCCCATCATGCTAATTGGTAGATTTGGATGATTGTCTTGAATAAGTTTGTACTGTAATATACAGGGTGGCCCAAACATAGACGTCAAGCGAAAAAATATAGATAGCTGACACCGAGGGCTACCCGAATCACCCCCATGTATGTTCAGCCATTTTTTGTCGTTTAGAAGTTATGAGGCTTTTAAGGTTTTTTTGAAAAAAATTACCTGGCATTGGATTTTATTTTGTAACTTTTTTTTCTTTTGTCTTGTCAGAGGTATTATTTATTCTTTAGGGTCTCAGATAACTTATCTATCACCAAAAAAATAATGATCACCTATGGGCTACTAGAACTTACCACAATTTTGATCCAAAGTCCAAAAATGATGTTTTCGGGAAAACATGACTGAAATAGTTAGTATGGGGAAAAAAATAAGTAGAGGTCTGAAGGACTTTTTATTGATTTCAAAAACTTTCCTAAAGCCTTAGTCTTCAGAATAGTACAAAAAACCGGTCACTTTATGGGACGTTTATTCAAGTAATTTGCGATCGAAGTCGAAAAACTGGAGTTGGAAGAAATTTTATTTCAATCGATTTTCATTTATTTTGGTTTCTTCGGACAAAAAACATTGCAGATCGGCTTAAACTCGTCTGTCAGTATAGGGTCTGCATTAGAAATTCACGAAAAAATATTAAAAAACTCATTTCATTTTCGGACTTTATTTTTATTTTTTTTCTTTAAATTATTATTTTTTCATATTTTTTTGAAGTAAATTCGGTAATGAAATAGCTTAAAATTCAAATAATGAAAAAAAAAAGCTAAAAAAAAATCAAAATATTTTATGGTTATTTTTTTATTTTTCATGAATTTCTTATGCAGACCGTGCTGACAGGCGATATTAAGCCTACCTGCAATGTTTTTTGTCCGAAGAAACCAAAATAAATGAAAATCGATTGAAATTAAATTTCTTCCAACTCCAGTTTTTCGACTTCGATCGCAAATTACTTGAATAAACGTCCCATAAAGTGACAGGTTTTTTGTACTATTCTGAAGACTAAGGCTTTAGGAAAGTTTTTGAAATCAATAAAAAGTTCTTCAGACCTCTCCTTATTTTTTTCCCCATACTAACTTTTCAGTGATGTTTTCTCGAAAACAACATTTTTGGACTTTGGATCAAAATTGCGGTAAGTTCTAGAAGCCCATAGCTGATCATAATTTTTTTGGTGATAGATAAGTTATCTGAGACCCTAAAAAATAAATAATATCTCTGACAAGTCAAAAGAAAAAAAAATTACAAAATAAAATCCAATGCCAGGTAATTATTTTCAAAAAAACCTTAAAAGCCTCATAACTTTTAAACGACAAAAAATGGCTGAACATACATGGGGGTGATTCGGGTAGCCCTCGGTGTCAGCTATCTAGATTTTCTCGCTTGACGTCTATGTTTGGGCCACCCTGTAGAATATCTGTTGGATGCAGTGGTGGGTACCAAACGGATAAAATATTGCAAACTTACTCTTAGACGCTAGTCGCGTTTTATTGTGCACAAGATCCTCCTTCATCGCCGCATGTAGACTTGATTGCGACAGTTTGATGTTTTAGTGCACATAAACGTAAACTTTATCGCCACGACATAAGCTCTAAACTGGTGTCACGCTCGTATCTCGCGTGAAGGCATGAAGTTTTCTAATTTGCCCTTTATGAATCGAAAGTTTCAGCGCAAGGTGGTTAATTGAACGAGCGAGCGAAGCGAGCGAAGTTCTCCGAGTCTACTGGAACAATCCGGCGTTTGTATGTATGTATGTATGTATGTATGTATGTATGTATGTATGTATGTTTGTATGTTTGTATGTTTGTATGTATGAATGTTCGTTCGACGATAACTTGAGTCATTTTTGTCGGATCGTCATGAAATTTGGTAGGCAGGTAAATGAAATTAAAAGAATTTTTAAGTTCGAACATGAGCTAAATCGGTCGAGGGGTTGCCGAGATATGGGGTTGTTAAGTTTATATGGGATGAGAGAGGGCGCCACTGCTGCCTCTCAGTAACAATAAAATAGTGCTAAAAAGTGATTTTAAAAGTGTTAAAACGTAAATCTAATCAGTAAACAGTGAAAACAGTGATAAAAACTAACAAAAATAAACTATAAATACAAATTCTGTTTGGAAACAATATTGTGGATATCGGACGTAAAACTCAGTGGAAACAATACAAATAAACTTTTACGGGTCGCGAAATAATCCGTAACAAGAACTCTATTTTAATCCAATAAATCCAAAAATAACCAAAAATTTTGCTAATTGCTAAGGTCCAAAATACACCAGATTAGAAAATATAAAACAGCGCCATCTATTTAAAAAAAAAATCTACTTCCTAACAGAGGGCGTGACAAAACATTTTTTATCAGAGCCATCTAGTGTTCAAAATTATAAGCCAAAAAGTCCTTATGCTCAACAATAGAGGTCGCTTTACTTCAAAACTACAAGAGAGTCCTATACAAAACTTAAAATGGAAGAAATACTAGATAAACTACAAAAAAAACAAAATGATCCAGAGGCACAAAAACTTGAAATAAGAAAAAGCGGCGAACAAGTTACAGAAAACATTCAAAGAATGTTTTGCCAAAAACTAAAAATGCTAGAAGAAAAATCTGAAAATCTTGAAAAACGAGTGGAAAATCAAGAGCAAAGACAGGGGTGTAGGGTAGGGGTGGGTCCAATTCTGTACCTCCCGGGAACCACACGGGGGTTATTATCATTATTAAGTTTATATGGGGTCGCGAGTTCAAAGTTCGAGGCGAACCACTAGTAAAGGTGAGACGATAATATAAAGTCTCGTGTACTCCTGTGCTTTCGTATAATTTTGCGGCGATTGTAAAAACTTTGAAGACAACTTCACTTTCGTCCGTCAATTTTATTGCCACAAAACAATCAACAAGGGAATACTAATTTATGTTTTTACGAATCTACATATTTCAACGAACGTTATTGCCGGAGAGGTTTTATTAACCCACATATTGGCAATTACCACTAACATTTCCAAACTAGAGCAATTAATCTCTACGAGGAAAATGGACAAGCGTATCGTTTCAATAGCTGTATCATTGCGAACATGTTCATTAGTGTCCGGTGTACATTCCGGAACATCGTAGAGTGAATGTTTTCGTTTGAAAATGCCCCTTATAGGCACGTAATAAAGACTGCGAAAGTACAGTCGATGTTGGCGTGCCTACACATTCCCGCATGTCCCGTTGGGCCGAAGCCAAATGAGAACACGGAGCCAAATTAAATACCCAAATAGGAGGTATTTGCGGTTTAATTTTTTATTCATTATTTCGTTTTAGTATGCGCTTATTCATGTCCGCTTTGTAAAATGTTGTAAAACGCTTTAAAGAGCTTTTGCAGGACGAAATGTGTTTCCTTTTTTTCGTTTTATTTTTGTATGTAGCGCTTACAAAATTTTTTGCTCAAAAATACTTCTTAGAGTCCGCACTAGCGGATTTCGGGCGAATTGAAAGCAAAGCGAGTGCGCGGCGAATTCGCCGAGAGTTCGCAACGTGTTCGCCGCGAATTCACTTCGCTTTCAACTTGCTAGTGTGATGAGGCTCTTATGCCCGTTTTCACCAAACACCCCTAATTTTAAAAGGCCTTTTAACGAAAGTTATCTGCACCTCTGCAAGTCTATGGGTCATGGACGAAGGATCATACACACTCAACTCATAACGCTTGTGAGTGGAATTCGTATGGTCCTTCATCCATGACCCCTAGACTTTTAGAGGCGCAGATAATTTTCGTTAAAAGGTCTTTTAAAATTAGGGGTGGTTGGTGAAAACGGGCATTAGTGTCCATAATTTCACAGCTAACTCAACAGATAAATGTAAACTTTTTTGTGTGCCAAATAAACAAATCCGAGTTCATTTCAAAGTAATGAATATTGCATACAAAAATCTTACGTGACTAAAATTTTCTTGCTGAAACTATAAGTCGTACCTAGGTTACCCCTAAGTGCCAAGAGTTGTAAAGCCATGTTCAATAGGTCGCTAGTACGTATTGAGTGGCAGAGAAAAGGTCTCCTAGCGAGTACTGCTTAATCGAAAAATTCCGTGGAACGTTCCTGGAATACTTGCATGATTGGGACCCTGTCTCCGCTGTGCGAGAGGGGGGGTTACACTGTAGCGAGAAAGAGATCCCACTAATACTACAGGGCAAGTTTTAAATAGCTTTTTCCTGAAACAGGTCCACTTCTAAAAGTGATTTCCAACTACGTTTTTCGAAAAGCTCGATACTTTTTATTAATTGAACGGTTTTTATTCTTTAAAATTCCAGCGCTGCCTATGCGGCGCGCTTCCGGGCTCCTCCCACTCTCTACCACTAGCCTTTCCAGCCTCTCCGGCTCCTATTTGTCACTCTGCAGCAAAAAAAAAATTTGCCGTTATTTTTATAACGGCGCTGATGATCTCGCTTCATCGGCTTCATCAGCGCTGACATCAATAGAGGGTAAAACTATAAGAAACTTTTATCTAAGAAAATACAGACAAAGTTGCGTGCAAAAATTTGTAAAACATAAAGACAATATAAAGGTTACGGAACCTAAGGAGTTAACCTAAGAAAATAACAAACAGACATGAATACAATGATGTTAGTTTACCTGCTACGGCGCTACGGCGTAGCTGTTCGTAGACATCGTAGAGGGTCTACGTATATTGTTTCATACATACTTTGGTTTTTTTTCCAGTGCATGAAGGACATTCTTGTGAGTCGTAGCTTAGTCTGATGCCAAAGACATAAACAAGATGTACTGATTTTCAGTGAAAATATAGATAGTTACCTAAAAGTATCAAATTATGTTAAGTTGCAAAATATCAAATTATTAAACTACTACTGCGAACCACCTAGAAGTCCTGGAATCATGAACTAACGTTTATTGACCAATAATGGGCATTGATCAGTGAGGCATCGATTGTCGTAAATTGAAAACCATTTCGAGGAATAGGGATACTGATTACTATTAGGGGTTTAAATAAGTAAAATTAAAACGGATTATTAATATTTATCGCCAAAATTTTTTACTTTATTTTTCTTTCGATGACGTCATCATAGCCTCTAATGCGGTAGTTCCATTGCCTACAAATATTTAAAAAAATACATTCGTCAACAACAACTGTCAAAAGTGTCAAATAACTGAGAAAATAACCTTCTTGTTGACTTGACACTGACATTTGTGAAACGTCAACATATTTTTATTTTTTAAAAGCATGAATGAATGCAATGAACTTAGTTCATAATGCCAGTGGTGACGTCATAGACAAAACTTTAAGAAAACTTAAATAAATAATAAAAAAATATTTACATAAAAAAAATAAGAAAATATTCAAATTAGTTTCTTATATTTGTCTATATGTTCGATTTATAGAATAAAAAATAGGATTTGACGATGCCCATTCCATTTCGCTCATTACGGGCGGGCTTCAGAGTAGGACTCCCTTTTAGAATATACCTAAAATACGTACGAGAACGGGGTTAGCCAGATGTTATATATTAATGCTGCGTTTCCAAACCTGAGAACTTGAGAAGGGTACGTTTTTAACATTTAAAGCAGACTGGGATGTTACTTTCCGTTGTTAGTAGAACAATGTTCTAGTATTTTAGATTGTTTAGATGTCAGTGGGTAGGGTACCTACGTACCTTTCTATTTTTTGTGGGGTTCGCGGACTAAAATAGGTTCGGTCAATCCTCTAAATACCTATAGTATGAGAGGAGTTGCTTTTGGAAGCTGTATATTTTTTAACCGATTTAAAAAATGAGGACCCGCATTCAATTCAAGCATAATAAAAAAAAAAATGATTTTTACCTCAGCTCTTTTGACGATTTTTTATTTGTTTGAAACGATATACTTTCCATGTAGTCCCATGAAAAATGGTGAAGATCTGATGAGGAACTTCAGAGATGGAGAAACGGAACTTCTCAACGGATAGCAGCAGATCACTCGGAATCAGTGCAGTATAGATAGATAGATAGAGAACACTTTATTGTACACCAGAAAAAAAAATTACAAGAATTTTCTTAACCTAAAAGTACAGATGGCGGTCTTATCGCTAAAAGCGATTTCTTCCGGACAACCTTTCGATGGACTGGATAATTAAAAATAGTGAAGGTAGTAGATGTACATAAATAACAATAATTAGATTACATAAAGACAGGATATAAATTAATATAATACTTAGAAATCAGTGCAATTTTCTTAATAACAGTGCAGTATTTTTTGCAGTATCTTAATAACAGTGTACTTTTTTACCAGTGATTGCAAAATAATCCTAACCAGTCTGATGAAGAACTTCGAAGATTGAGAACGGAACTTAAAGTCGGTTGTTTTTTTATTAATATAAAATTAAGCTTCTCAATGTTTCAAGTGGATGAAGAATGTTTAAAATGGATGAAGGCTTCAGCATTTTTTTCTGCAAGATAGTATTGATATAATGCTCACTTTATCCAACTATTTATATTATTGATCGCTGGAAAGACGCAACGGAAAAAAATTGCGAGAGCTTCAGGCAGAAAATTGGAGGAAGGTGATGCAGGGCAGAATTTGCGTCTTTTGGTTGTGTAGGCTACCATTCACTTTGGCTCCCTGAGTCAGAGAAAAATAATGAATGAATGAATGAATAATAATATTCCACCTAAGGGCGTTCAAGTTCCTCTGTCAATAATAATGTAATGACGTCACAAGCAACGTTCGTAACTTCGTAACCGGAACACGTTTTCGTTTTATCTTGCACGTCGTTTACACGTTAATTTTTACTGACAGTGCAGGAGCATGTAGGTTCAAACACAACTTTTACAAACATCAGCAAAATTTTAGATTTTATTGATTCACGATATTTACAAAAAGTTTATAAAAAGTTTCGAAACGGGTTGAATCGTGATAATTTTTCTACGTAAATTACCAATTATCAGCCAAATATATGAGTAGACCGTAGGTGTAAATAGCAGAAATAATTTGGCCAATTTTTAACACTTACATCATTTAGTATTCTGTCAGAATGGCACCTGCCAAGTCTCATTTGAAACGAAACTTTTCCATTTGGAACAGTCGTTAGATAAATATAGCGTTACCAGCCTAAAAAGGTTTATTCTGAGCCAGTTGTTGTTTGAAAGCAGGTTTGTACTCGGGTACCAGCGAGAAATGTTGTGGTCTACGGTATTTTACACAGCCCACCCTTTGTTTGGAACGCCGACTCCTTTGATTACTTAATCAACTTTGCCTACCATAGAATACATTGTAACAGAGAGTACAAGGCAATTTAGCAACGAAAGAAGAACGGTGTATGGCTGGAGGCTGAAGTCGAATACCCATTTAGGGATTTGAAACATGTTGTACCATCAGCGCCATGTTGGGGTAAACCTTTTTGTTCGATAAAGGTTATTGCTAAGCGCGTTGGGAATACCATTAATTAAACCATTAACCATAATAATTTTAGACTGGATTAATGTTACTGAATTATTTGCATTATTTTTGATTAAAAAGCAAATATACAATTTTTTCTGCTTCATAGAATTGTTTTTATAAAAGGAACTATAATGATTTTGTTTCAAGAAAATCTGCTGTGTATTTTTAAATCCCGTACAAATTCTGACTATTCCAAAACTGCACTTCTATTCTAACATCCAACCTATTTATTCTGTGACGTTACTTAGCCAAAAGATAAATAATAAATAAACTTTGCTTCACAAACTAAATTGAGTGATGCTGACGTTATATCTTATCAGATCCTACTCATATTACCAAACTTTTTCAAAAATGACACACCTGGCATAAACTTCAGAAGTATGTATCACTCACCATAAAATATACAATAGGTATGATGATGAAAAAATTGACCAGTAGTAAGCTCTTTTCAAGTGATTTCAGTGAAATAACTATGATTAACAAACTCGCGCTTACATCCCGGAGTGGTAGGCAGAGACGATAATTTTCCTCTACCTATATCGCTTCATCTACATTTATCACGTCATCCACATTATTTTCTGCAAGCATTTAAAGGTTTTAAAACAAACAGTCGAAGAAACCACTTGTTTTATATCAATTATTTTATAAGGGTCAATAAAAGTAGCGTGGAATTTTCAGTTTTTAATTTTGGTTAGTTACACTGAGCAATTTTTGTTCAACGATTTTTCTTTTACGACAGTATTGGTGTTCTGTTGTTTAGAATAATGAAAATAATACTAGTGTATTGTCGTGAAACAATAATTGCTGAACAAAAATATCTCAGTGTAGCAATTTTTTTTAATACTATGTAAAGTTGGACTCTCCCGCCACGCTACTTTCGTGAACTAAAAGTGTAAGTAAACACAACACACTCACTTTTAGCCAAGCTCTACATAGAAAGATTTGACAGAAAACGTCCCATCGACTGTTCATTACTTAAGACGCCATACGTCTCACAACTAGCGCCGCCAATGGAAAAAAAATCATATCTTTTTTTTGGATGCGTTTTTAGCAAAAAACGCTCCTGCGATTCCTCAACGCGAGGCTTAACTATTTTTAGGACCTAAGGTTTGGATTCCAGGATTGGATTTCCTACGAATGCAATCGATTCTCGCCAAAAGTGGCCACTTTTGGCGAGAATCGATTGCATTCTTAAGTTCTAGGATCTGGAATCCAAACCTTAGGTCCTAAAAATAGTTAAGCCTCGCGTTGAGGAATCGCAGGAGCGTTTTTTGCTAAAGACGCATCCAAAAAAAAGATATGATTTTTTTTCCATTGGCAGCGCTAGTTGTGAGACGTATTTCACCTTAAAAAATCTGACGAGTATTGGTCCTCAATACGAAAAAACAAATGCGTTATACTATACTATATGAGGCTAAAGAAAAACTATTAACAACCCATCGACCTAAGTTTAGAAAAAAGTTTAGTTTCAAAATAATTATGTCTTTTACACGAATTCGGAAAACATGAACAGATTTTTATAAAGCAGAACAAAATTTAATGTCATTAAAAAAAAGGATTGACTCATGCAAGCTCATGATGATATAAACTAACAAACAAACAGACAGACATCAAACTTTCAAGTTTATAACACCCCTCCGTTTGGCGTCAGGGGCACAAAACAAGTTGCCATCAAACAGACCCCGATGATTTTGGTTTATTTATATCGGCACCACATGGCCACCGGCGGAGATACGCTTGTTTACAATACCTTTGAGACTAGCTATCGGACGTTCACATTTTGAATTTTGTACTTTTTATTTTATGTATGCCGTAAAAAGAGTTTTCTCTGTTATAGACTAGACGCACTGGTCAAATCAGCAAGGAGGTTCATATAAAGTACTAGCTTTTCGCCCGCGACTTCGTCAGCGGTGACTAAGATAAAAGGTTGCAGCTCTATTTTTCCCCCGTCAATTTCAACCCAAGCGGTCAAGCCGTTTAGTAGGTGACATAACGACAGCAGCGCCACCTACCGGGTCCAATTGTATTTTAAAAACATCCCGAGAACCATCACAATACCCATATAAAATTTGAACCCAATCGGTCCAGCCGTTTAGAAGTTATGTGATAAAGATGGGCACGGAAGGATAATTCTTACTACCCGTTGTCCTAATACCCGTTTTCCCGTAGGAATGAAGCATTTTCCCACGGTAAAAAGTAGCCTATGTTCATCAGTAATAATGTCGGATTCTAATGGTAAAATATTTTTTCAAATCGGTCCAGTAGTTTCGGAGCCTATTCAATACAAATAATCAAATATTTCCTCTTATATTAGTGTAGATAGTGTAGATGTAGATGTAAGATAAGCTAAGAACAACCGTGTCGCCACAAAAGGTAACAATCTTTTTTAATAATAACATAGCAAAACGGAGCGCTTAAAACCATTGTTCCGGGCGCGATAAAAACATTCGCAAGCGGCAACCGACTTTTTGAGAATGAAACGAATGGAACACATTATATTGTCGGGCCACGCCTCTGTGGGTACACCCAGTTTTCGATACTACTGCAGTCCGTTTTTCCAAAGAGCTTCGTGCATATCAAACGTGTTGACTGCCAAATTAGTTAGGTACTATTCGGAAAAAATAATAACGGACTGTAGGGTGTAGTGATAGGTAACTTTGCAAGCTATACTTCAGTTTTACTTTGTGGAATTCTCGATAAACACTTCAAAGGTGTTTTTTTTAAGTCGAGAAGAGAAATCTGTGTCATAACATAAATCTTACTACTCTATATTTCTGCTCTATATTTTATTTGTCTCCACGTGGGGCCCCCCGTGGAGACAAAGAAAATATGGAGCCAACAGGAATAGCCCCACTATCGTCTCCAGACGCGGGGAAACAGCACGATAAATTATAAGTTGTATATAACAGCAATTTTTATAAAATAATTGCATTTTTCACGCCAGATTTCCTCTACGCTGCGGGAGAAATAGATTTGTTTTTCATAGAGCCGCGGTGTAAAGCGTTAACCCGTAATTGCTACATAAATCATTGTGGACGATTAAAAATATCTTTCTTTTACGAGTGAGTAAATTGAGATTTAGTCTAAACTTTACGGCAGACTGGCACATTATTACGGTGGGTATATAAATAACAGTTTACACTTTTAGCTTATAATACTACGGTTTGAAATGTAGTTATGCAATCTACTTCTATTGATTCAATAGTTTATCTGCCTTTCTCACACAGCTAGTCTTATCAACTAAACTAAATTAGGTACGAAAATCTATCTTTTAGTAGGACACTGTGACGCGGAAAGATAACCGGTGGACAAGGGCAGCAACAAAATGGCGTCCAAGAACTGGAATTGGACGACGGTGTCGGTGGACCAGACCAGCCCGATGGTCGGACGACATTGTTGTGTCGGCGGAGGGTCCATGGATACAGATGGCGAGACCGAGAGAGGTGACTCGAGGGGAAACAGGCCTAATACACAACAGGGAGTAGAAGTAAACTAACGATGATGATGATCTACCTTTTTAAATGGCTCAACGTCAAGCGAAAAAATCCATACATGAAGATTTTAACCACTGTACAGAATATTTCGGCTGTGACGTTATTTTCGCGGATTCCCTCTTCAACTCCAGTAGGGCGAAACCAAACACAATATTCGATCCTTAATACTGTTTACAATGAAGGAAAGCCTGGGTCAGACGCGCTGTCGCCATACAAACACTCAATCCTTCCTTATGTTCGCGAGTGGTTCATTCAGACACACACGACGGCGGAATATCAACTGACGTTCATGTAAATTGGACGCTAACGGCGAAGGAAAACATCGCGAGGAAACCCGGGCCTCTACACGGAATAATAATTTAGACTTAGGTAGGTATATTAGCGTAGCTAAGGATTGTTATCTGGTTTCTGGGCAAAGGTTAAAATAGAAGAGTCTGATATAAAGATATTAGGAGTTACTATTTGTACTTGTACTCATGGAAAGATTATAGTAAGTAGGCAGTAAACTATTTCACTTAGTTTCTAAGGCTTTCATCTATAAAGTTATAAGGATATGAGTATGATAAAATGTTATGTTAATGTGACTGCGAAAACTTGTCAATGAAATACGAGTGGAGTTTCCCCTCACAATCAGATTTCTCTTCAGCGTCTAACGTCAAATCTTTTCTTAGATTTTTGAATATCGGGGAAAGGTATTTGTCCATAAAATTCGAGAGCGAGATATTTATCGCGCCAATATTAAACTGCACCGAGAGCTGAACGAAATGCTGTAAGGCGTTCAGTAATGTTTGTTCCAATAAATAAACAAGAAGGAATAAACAAGACTAAAATGCACCCGTACGTATTGCATTGGCGAATGTTTTATATATTTTCATAAATTTTATTTCAGCGTTCCGCTGCCTGGTAAAAAATATGAGATAGATAAACTAGGTATTAAAGTAGCTACTATTGAATAGAAGCAGTTCCGTCATGCTAATAAATTACCCAATCCAACGGTACCATAGTATTATAATTAAAAGTAAATACAGAAATCCGTGCAAAACTAAAATAAACCAAAATGTTCATTAGTTTAAAAATCTTCTCTAAAGTAATCGGTGGGTCATCTAATAAGTGAAATTACATTCTCACTGTTCTTAATGAAATGCGCACCTAACTACATCAAAAGAAAAGTGGGATTTGATATTTCACTAACTGAGTTGGGTTTTAATGATACTTTTTCATCTCCCATGCTCGGAAAGTACGCTGTTACTTTAAACATGCGATCGTAGAAGATCCTTTTTTAAACCACTTTATATTTTTGTGCGCTTCGAAATTTGAACTCGACGCCCTAATAAAAAAAATAAGGAACTCCTTCAACTTGTAGCATTGCCTAGCAACGGGTTGTTGGTTTTATGACACTTTAAGAAGACACGATTTGTAATCAACAACCCGTTGCTAGGCAACGCCACATACTCCTTTGTGATGGATGAAGCAAAGAAGAAGGAAACTCATTTCACTAACCTCTATATAGGTACCTACCTACCTATGTCTATTGTTTGTCACGCATAGCCAGTAGCTAACAAAATCA
Organism: Zelleria hepariella; assembly: GCA_949319315.1. NCBI lineage: Eukaryota > Metazoa > Arthropoda > Insecta > Lepidoptera > Yponomeutidae > Zelleria > Zelleria hepariella. The sequence continues at coordinate 14,225,135 of OX439381.1, forward strand.
TTTCCTCGCTTCTGTGAGATGAAAAGTTTTGTGTTTCGCACGAATGCAATATTATTATTTTTTATTAACTTTCCGAGCATGGGAGATGAAATAGTTATTTGTTATGCAAGAATGCAAAATTATTGTTTGCGTCTCGAGCTTCTGACTACCTCGCTACGCTCAGGTTTCTTTTTTTGAACCACTCGCTACGCTCGTGACTCAATTTTAGAAACCTTCGCTAGCTCGGTATTCAATAAAAGCACTCGCCGCAAACAATAATTTTGCATTCTTGCATAACAAATAACTATTTCATCTCCCATGCTCGGAAAGTTTGCTGTTACTAGCTACTTACAACCGTGTAAAACCCGAATTTAACCAATCTGCATTTTTGTGCACTTCGAAAGAACGCCCTTTTTCTGCACGCCCCATTGTGTAGAAAAAGAAAAAACACTGGCCGTTTCACTAGATGCCATATAAGTTCATAAAAGCTTCAGAAAGAAGAGCCTCGTTTAGACGCGACTCTCCACTCTTTCTATACAAAACTGTGAATGCAAATGAGGCATAGGCATCTAAAGTCACGGAATAGAACATTCAGAAACGCGGTTTCTTCTTACAGTCTTTTTAATATTTTGTACACTATATTTATTTTTAATAACATTAATTTTAAAAATGCTTCGCTTCTGTTTTATAAAATAGATAATAATTATGGGTTGGTTTGTTAAATAAATTTGTTCAAACGATATAATTGAATTTATTCTTTATCTCTAGAAATTTTAAATTTATATGGTAAAAGTTCAGAATGCACCCGGAAAGAAAAACATTCTTTTATTGACATTATTTTTGTGTCTGGATAAATAAACTTCAGGAAATTATTAATAAAACGAATGGTTTTAATACCAACGAAGCTGAAAACTTTATTGCGGCAGCCGTAACTACAATAAAATATACTTTTAAGAGGAACTTATTTGACTCACCTGTTTTGCCTGTAAGTAGTTGTCTATAGAGTTTTTCCCGCATGGCTAACAAAGTCATTTCCTCGCTTCTGTGAGATGAAAAGTTTTGTGTTTCGCACGAATGCAATATTATTTGCGTTTCTCAATTTCGTGGCTCAATTTTAGAAACCTTCGCTAGCTCGGTATTCAATACAAGCACTCGCCGCAAACAATAATTTTGCATTCTTGCATAACAAATAACTGATGCGTTTCGTGCTTCTGAATACCTTGCTACACTCAGGTTTCTTTTTTTGAACCACTCGCTACGCCCGTGGCTCAATTTTAGAAACCTTCGCTAGCTCGGTATTCAATACAAGCACTCGCCGCAAACGATAATTTTGCATTCTCGCATAAGAAATAACTATTGTTCAGGTAGAGATTTTTCCTATGTCTGAAAAAATCGCCGGTACAATGAAGCGGTGTAACAAGGCACCCGTGTAAATAAAAAATTCAACAACTTTCACTTCGTTTTAAGAACTTTAGTCATGTTACCGTACTCTAACAATCCTTTTGGTTTATAGCTGTCATACTATCAGGTACTAAAGTAGAGGTCACCAGTCTTATTCAAGTGTAGATACTGTTGAAACTTGGTCGTCGCAAAATAGTATAAAACTCTCAACAAAGTCGTGCGACGATTGACCGATATTTTCAATTCAAACGACCAGTTTCTTTCACATTTGGAGCATTTCTTTTCAACTTCCAGTGCAGCGGATATTTATTTTCTCGAATGGAGTTTTCGTCGCAAACCACCCTTCCACTTTTCACAGTATAAAACGTTGGAGACTTCGATAGTTGTTGTGGTCCGCCCTCATGCAGACGATTTTTCACGGGTTTTACCCTCCCTGATGGAACGGTACAGAAGTTGAAAAGGTAAAGAAATACGTGTAAAAAGAGTTAAAAACATTCTAACTCTTTTTACAGGGTGTAGCCAACTGATTAACAGGATATCAACAGAATTCTGTAAAAAAACCTGTTGAAAGAAATAAAATTCAAAATTGAAAAATTGTCATATAATTTTGTTCCGCCACAGTGCTCACATTTTATTAATTTAAAAATCAACGGAATGTGTTCTCGGAGAAGAAGCTTAGTAAAGAAACTCCAAGGATCCCATCATCATCGCTCTTTCCCCTTTTCCCTCGACCCACCTCTCTCGGTCTCTCGCCATACGCAGCAATCAAGGAACTGTGATAATTGTAGCTATGAGGCGATTTATCTTTTATTTTATTTTTTCACTTCCACGATACACGAAAATTGTCACTGTTTTGCAACCAAGCACTCAGACTTTTTCTTATGCTCCTTTCCATTCCATTCTTCTCTAGATTTAGTGCAATAACGTAAGCGTTCTAGGGTAGAGCCTGAATGATTGTGCCGCTAGCTTCTTTGTGAGAACATCCATGATTTTTGTTTTATTTCTGTGGATTATTATACCGAGCGAACATATTATAGTCTGGTGAAAGGAATCACCAGACAAGAACAAAGTTTATGATTTATTTTTATAACCTTCATTAATGGTATGCTCTCTGCACTCTCCTTTTACAATTGCATCTATCTCGGATATGTATCTGGAAAAGCAGCACTTGTTATAATCACCATCATCAGCCCACCTCATCTACTAATTATTGCATTTACGTAATGAGATGATTTATACAGCGTCCAGTGGCACCTTCACTCACACTAGATGGATGAAGAGACCACTCGACGCTGCAGTGCCTGGGACGTAGGCACCTCATCTATCTTTTGTTTTATCCCAAGATTCGAAAAAAACATTCAAAAATAAATAACAAAGCAAAAAAACAAGTATATCCACTTCTACTTCACATTTTGTAGGGCCAAAGACCTTATAGAATATCAGGACTGAAATTGGGTCCTTTTTTCAAACAAATATTTTTAATTTTTCATGTGCAATAAAAAGTGTTAAGTGTTGTATGTACCATATTATTATTGAAATTTTGACTAAATGCGCCAGTTTTTCAGATAACTTGCCAATGTAGTGTACAATATTTTTTTTTAAAGATGCAGTGTCATACTTAGCAATTTTTCAATCAAAGTCATTGAGAATTACGTGAAAAAAAAAAGGCAACATTAGAAAATATGCGACTACAGTACCTCTTTATATTATGATCTAGCTAGGGCGTCATTTTCAAAATTTTCAACGAAATTCCTTTAATTTCTGAACAAAGCGACCAAGCTTTTTTCATTATTTTTCCCAGTTCCTTTAAGAGCTGCCCTTTCATCCAGTTTCAGTTTGGCTTTGAACTACGGGACACCCTGTATAAAATCAAAGCATAACTTTACTATGCGAATTCAAAGAAAAAAATATTAATCAAGGATAACCCCCGGTCTACGAACTGATTTTAATACTTACATTGTCAAATATGATTATCAAGTATTATTTAGCTTTCATATTTATGTGAGAAGCAAGCAGCTAGATCACAGACACTGGTTTGCTACGATATGCCTTTTCACTTGGTCTACCACCTCCAAGCTTCCATTACTTTATAAATCTGTGTAATAGAATATCGGGAAACCCCACCTTTTCCATGTGACTGGTTGGTTATTTTTTCAATACAGTTTCAAAGGTAACCTTGTTTCGCTTGATTTGATATTGTTAATACAATTATTATATTACAGAAACGTGTAGGTTCTTTTTATGTTTTTTGGTAAAGCTTTAGTTTAGGGGTTTCCAAATCACGTATACATAGAATCAAACAAACTATTTCAATAGATGTTCATGTTTGTCCAAGAACCATATTTTATTAATTAAAAATCATATTTGCATGTCAAACTAAAATTTTCTCTATTTATTTATTCGTATGGCCAAAATTAAACTCCGCAAGCTTCGTCAGCTTCGTCGTATGTTGTGTGACGAACTTTTGTAAATTATATTAAGTAGTCAATAACATCAATATTATATTTTAATCCATTGTGCAATACAAAACACGATACATATGATTCCATTTCAATTGGAAATCAAGGGAGATCCGAACAATACAATGGCTGTGTCGCGGTTCACCCAGAAGCATTGTTGAATAAGCTTGCTGGAATCTAGCGAAATGTATTGGCTTGGTAGAGATTGTATCTTTATTCTGTTGTGTGGGCATACTATTGTATTGGAGGTTTAAAGAAAGCTACAAGCAACAACACATTTCAAAAAGAAAATTATCTGAAAGTCACCCTATGTTTTTTTTGTTTTTTTCCGAGCACGTATCTAAGCACGATTATGTATAGGCAATCAACACACTGGCAAGCAAACGGATTAAAAGAAAAGAGCGTGTGATTAAAAAAGGAAAATTAAACCAGCCAGCCACTTTCAACTAAACGGGCAGTTCTACTTCTACGTGTGGTTTTTCCAGAGCAAACCAAGTGCGCTAAGTTGTGAGAAAACCGTGCACTTGGGGGCAGTAGCAGGGGCAATAAAGAGCAAAGGTATTACGTATGTTCGTTATAGCTTACTACGACGACTGCATAGAAATACTTGAGCTTGTTTCCAATAAATATAATGAAAAGTAGAATACGCACCGAGTGACAACTAACTGTGTTCGTTGTATAATGAAATTTTATTTTTCAGGATTGAAATACCTACCATATTAAGCAAATTGTAGAATGGTACAAAATAAAAGTGTGCTTATTGTGTAAAAAAAATGTGCGTAGTGGCTAGCCCTCAAAACTGGATTATTTGCGGAAAAATTGCTCTTAGCGAAATAAACAATTATATTTTTCCGACAAATAATACGTACCTATTATTTGTAGTTTGTTGTTTTACCTATTATTTGTATTTTTTTTTATTATTTCTATTCTCCTATTTTTCCTGCAAATAAACCGGTTTTGCGGACTAGCAACTTTGCGTTTTGTTTTTATAGAATAAGCATAATATCCTGAGCTGTAAAAGTTGTAGTAGTTGTATTTCATGCATTGTTATGCCATGCCGTGGTAGTTACATATTGTGATATCGTGTTTTTGTTTAGCTCGTTCTTATTTATGTAAGTAGATTAAAGATTTTGTCCAATTAATCAGACCAAAGAATATACAATCATCTCCGCTATTCAATATTCTATACTATACTCACATTATACAGGGTGTTACAGAAAGGTTTAATTCCTCAACATAATAATTTCTATGGGACCAAGTGCGAAATCGCAAAAATAGTTATTTGTTATGCAAGAATGCAAAATTATTGTTTGCGGCGAGTGCTTGTATTGAAAACCGAGCTAGCGAAGGTTTCTAAAATTGAGCCACGAGCGTAGCGAGTGGTTCAAAAAAAGAAACCTGAGCGTAGCGAGGTATTCAGAAGCACGAGACGCAAATAATATTGCATTCGTGCGAAACACAAAACTTTTCATCTCACAGAAGCGAGGAAATGACTTTGTTAGCCAAGCGGGACAAACTCTATAGACAACTACTTACAGGCAAAACAGGTGAGTCAAATAAGTTCCTTTTAAAAGCATATTTTACTGTAGTTACGGCTGCCGCACTAAAGTTTTGAGCTTCGTTGGTATTAAAACCATTCGTTTTATTAATAATTTCCTGAAGTTTATTTATCCAGACACAAAAATAATGTAAATAAAAGAATGTTTTTTTTCCGGGTGCATTCTGAACATTTACCATATAAATTAAAATTTTCTAGGAGATAAAAAATTAAATTAGTAATTTCGTTTGAAAAAATGTATTTAACAAACCAAAACATAATTATCTATTTGATAAAACAGAAGCGCAGCATTTTTTTTATTTACTGGTATTTAAAAATAAATATGTGTACAAAATATTGAAAAGACTATAAGAAGAAACCGCGTTTCTGAATGTTCTATTCCGTGACTTCACCTTTTTAAAAGATGCTTATGCACCATTTACATTCACAGTTTTGTATAGAGAATGGGCACGAACAATCGCTTTCGCTGAAATACGCGTTTAAACGAACTATGAATGAGGTTTTATTTTCCATCGGGATCTGGCATCTACTTAAACGTCCAGTGTTTTTTTCTTTTTCAAAACCATAGGGCGCGGGAAAGACTGTCCCGGCGTCGCGTTCAAATTTCGAAGCGCACAAAAGTTCAGATAGTTTAAATCCGGCCTTTACACGATCGTAAGTTACTAGTAACAGCAAACTTTCCGAGCGTGGGAGATGAAAAATTAATTTATATTTACTGCGCAAAATTTATAAACCAGCATTTTTTTTTGATTTCGCCATTGGTATCACAGTAATTTATATAGGGTGAATATCTTGCTTTCACAAAGTCGTAGAACTAAAGCGGTTGAAAACCCAATTTAGAAGTATTGAGGGTATTTGAGGAAAAGGCTATTTAAAAATTGCCCTGTATATGTGGTAATTTTTATCATAACGTGTAGCTTACATCTCAGTTGACATTGATAAATTGAGAAGCCTCGCTCTCGGGGGAAATTATTTAAAACACCCCGAAACTTGAGCCGTCGATTGGTAGTTTATTGCATGCCTCGGAATATTAACCCGAAGTTACCGGAGACCGAGTGAATAGACAAGATTCTTAAATGTTCGTGACAATTTTATCAGATAAGGACCGACCTAAGTAGGTAGGTAATCAAATGAGGTAGTTGCCACCCCTGGTGTCAGAGTTTTTTGGCTGCCCAAAGGGCCCAAAGTACGGTCGGCCTCAGTCACAGCTACCCCATGGCAGCTCTTATCACGCGCGGCATAAGGGCGCCAATCGAACAAAAAGGGGTATCTTAGCGTGTGGCCGACTGTTAGGTACAGTACAAATACTATTATTGAATAAATTAACATACAAGCATGTCTTGAAAGAGTGGGCAACTGTCACCTGCACTTCGTACTGGCCTTAACTATTCTGATTGATAGTAATATTAAAAATAAAAAAACACAAAAAACAAAAAACTTACTGGTTTAAAACAGGTACAGTTAAGGGTAGACGATAGCAACGTGGCGGGAAATTCAAGTTTTTCACAGTTTTTTACATTTTGTAGCTAAACTGAGCTATTTTTGCTTAGCGATTTTTCGTTCGCGGCAATAAAACAGTATTCTTTTTCATTATTGTAAGCAACGAAGCAGTGGCACTGCCTAAAAAACTTGTCGTAGACCAGAACACATAATCGGCTGAATTATTGTTGTTCTGTTGTTTAAAGTAATGAAAAGAATGCTATGGTATTGCCGCGAACGAAAAATAGCTCAGTTAGCTACAAAATGTAAAAAACTACGAAATTTTTGAATTTCCCGCCACGTTGCTATCTTCCAGCCTTAAGCTACTGCACTGTTTCCGAGTGATCTACTGCTGTCCGTTGAGGAGGTCCGTTCTCCATCTCCGAAGTTATTCATCAGATCTTCACTATTTTTATGGGACACCACGGGAAGTATATCAATAATAGTTTTCAGCGAGCTTCCGAACATGTAGGTAAGGGAACTAATGGCTGTACAATATAGTTAAATACACAATATTTGGCAAAGCTTGGTAGTTAACGCTTGAGTGAGCCACAGGGGGGCTTTTAGAATGTAATCGACGATTAAATTAACGTTTAAACACCGAAATTACACATTCAGCAATGCTCGCGTTCATAATGAAGTCCTCGACAAACACGAATCACCATATTATGATGAAACCGATTTCGTTTCAATAGTGCGGATTCTCTATCTACTATTTATGAAGAGTACGAGTAAGAATGTTTTATTCATTGGGCAGCTCGGCAGTTACAAAGTAACCTAATGGTCCATGGACAACAAGTCACTGTAATTGAATAAGTTAGATATAATTGATATACTTGACCTTGCTATGTATTCATCTCATATATCAATAATACAAAGCAATTTTTAAATAGCTTTATTCCTGAATAAGGCGGTTACAAAGTTACAAGGTTACCTTGATCAATTTGTAGTAGGTAGCAATAACACTGGCTAACTTTGACGGTACACAAAATCATTGGTCTAAACGAGGCGATATTTTTTGACTGGCCTAACCTCCTTTCAAATACTTATGGTTGCATTAAACAACCATAAATAATGTAGTATTAAGTAGTAGATAGGCCTAAGTTTTCAAGAGCGTGGAGCTGCGGGCATAACCTAGTCTATTTCATTTTAAATTGAATCGGGCGCTCCCGCCCCGGGAGATGGAAATTTCTATCCAAAATTGAATTGTGATTCTCAGATTCGCTCCCTACGCTTGTATGATTCTCATTAGGAGTGGGTATGTGCGTTTGAAAAGGCATTTAACTCTCGGCTGGTATTTGAAAATGGCAGATTAATGGTATAGCTGGTACAATGGAAATACTCGGCGGCATAGTAGAAGCATTTGCCTACACTTCTACAGGATGCTACGCAGAAGTTGTTCACACACATCAATGGTCACCTTGGTGTAGCAGGTAAAGTGCCACAAACTTACCTGACCATTTCATATTATAAATTTTAATTTAGATTTCATTATACATATACATTTATTATCGAAGGTTTGATTCATGAGACGAGTAACAAACGGGTTAAAAAAATCGCATTGACCGTTACTTGTTCGGTAGCTCAATTGGTAGAGCGGCAGCACGGTATGCCAGAGGTTGCGGGTTCAAGTCCTGTCCCTAGGGATTTTTTGACCTTATAATAAATATTATAAGTTTCTTCCATGCAAACCATGAAGGTCCAGATACGTATCCTAATCTACGGTGCTCAGACCTGGTCTTTGACTGAAAGTCGGAAGTCCAAACTCAAGGTTTGCCAACGTGCGATGGAGCGCAGTATATTAGGTGTCAAGCGGATTGACCAAGTCACAACACAAGTCACAACGTTGCGCTCCAAAACTAAAATCGCGGACGTTGGAGTTGTAGTAGCAACAGCTAATCTGAAGTAGAACTGGGGTGGTAATAAAAATACCAAAAACAGTGGGAATTTCGTCCCACTGTTTTTGGTATTTTTATTCAAAAACAGATAAAAACAATTACCAAAAACAGTGGGAATTTCGACACACTGTTTTTGGTATTTTTATTCAAAAACAGATAAAAACAAATACCAAAAACAGTGGGAATTTCGTCCCACTCTTTTTGGTATTTTTATTCGTAATTGGTTTTTAGAATGTGCGGCCTATCTAGTTAATGTTAGGAGGTAAGGATCTGGCAGAATACCAGCGTTGCGGGTATCCTTAAGATATCTTTAGAGTAGGTACCCGTAACTCTATGCTGAGCCAAATCCTTTTTATAGACATCTTACATGACATGACATGTGTCTGTTTGTAACGTGTTATCTATGTTTAGTTATACATCATTTAAGTGTTTTGGTGTGTAAATAAAAAAAAACTATTCTGGTCTAATATCTATTGGTCACGTTTGCCGTATGGGTCCAGATCGATGGGCGAAAGTTGTCACCGACTGGATTTCACATGATGGGCGCCGGCGGCCCAAGATAGTGATGAGTAGAAAGTTAAAGGGGAGGCCTTTGCTCAGCAGTGGGATAAAGAAGAGGGTCCGAAAAAAAGCAATCTGTATGTTTAAAAATGGTAGTGCAAACCGCGAGCACACACTAATTACTTAATGAAGACACTTAGGTGGCGCTGTAACGAGGTGCGCTCGCAGTGTAATCTACAGGCGACGACGGATCAACATTTTAATCTTTGTTGCAAAGTCACCCGTAAGTTAAGCTGATAGAGTGCAGCCGTGTAAACGTTGGGGTGCGGTGGTGTATCCTAGGTTAACGGAGTCGTTTGGGTTTAATGCGTGCCGTTTTGGGGCGGCAGGGGGCTGGAGATAAACCGGCAGCCGGTGATATTGGCGGATGATAGCGCCACTGAGCACAGGATGACGGTGACACGGAGGGACGGTGCTGGCTTCGGTTGAGAGCTTCCCTCTGAAATCCAGGTTTTGCGTATTTGCGTAAGACTCCCCGCACCCAAGCGCGCAACCAATTGCAAAAACGCGTCCATGGCTCCTTAATGCCAACACGGCAGCTTTGTATTTATAAAGTAACTCGCTTTGCAATAAAAAATACTTCTATCCTAAATTATACAGGGTGTTAAAAGACCGTGGCAAAGCGGGAAACCACGGATTGCCTGCGTCATAGCTAACATTTTTGTCCAAGGAACCATACCTGGGAAATCAATGGTGTCCGAGATAGTGAGGTTCAAAGACGGAATATTTTTTTTTGTGTTTAGTATCGGGCTAAGAAGCCATATGAAAATGTTTGATATTGCGTACAAAAAAAGACGTTAAAAATGCAACCCAAAAAGTACAACCTCAAACATCGGTACCTCGAGCGTAAGCAACATAAACGTATGCCTTCGATTGCGCAAAATAAGTTCTCTGTGTCACACGTCCATTGCGCAATAAAATATTATATAACCTAAAAACCTAAATCGTTTCCCAGCAATAATTTCCACCCTTTCGGGTATGTCGGCGGTCCTTTAAAACTCTGTATAATGTATATAAATCCTCAAAGGTCCAAGCTCAAAATCCGATGCAATGTAGTTGTTCCTCTGCACCTTATAGTTCTACAGTTCCTCTTTGTCAATGTTATTAGGCGCTACGCACAATGGCTTCGCATCTCTGCGGGAGCTCTTGTCAAGTTTAGGTTTGTGAATCCTTTGGATCTTTTATCTAGTTTGGGCTAGAGCTGCCAGTGGGTAGCATTCAGGCAGGTTCCGGGCGCAGCGTCCGTCCTGCTTCCGGAAAGAGTCCGGGGACCGTCCGGTCAGAGTTTTCCACACCGATGACCTAGAAAAACTGATATTCGCTACTGGAATAACCTACAGGAATAACGCTGTAACGCTCCACACTCAGTCTTTAAAAGTTTCACTCATTTCTATGACACTCCTCTTTTGGGTCGCGGGTTACAAAGTTTCTACTCACTAATATGCCGCTAGCTTCTGTCTCACTACTTACATTAAAAAAAAAGATGTTTATAAAGGGTGTTAAAAGACCGCCAACAAAGCGGGAAACCACGTATGGTCCTCATCATAACGAACATTTTTGCCCAGGGAACTATGCCTGGGAAATCAACGGTTTCCGAGATAATGATGTTCAAAGTCGGACTTTTCAAAACTTTTTTTTTGCAGAAATGTATTCAGTATCCAGTTCTTAACATACCTTCTCAAGAAGCCATATCAAAATTATGAATATTTCTTACAAAAAACGACGTTACAATTGCAACCCGCAATGTATTCTAAACATCAGCACTTCAAGCTTAAGTAACATAAACTTATACCTACGCTTGCGCGATATGACTTCTGTGCGTTACATGTCCATTGCGTGACAAAATATTTTTCAAAATTATAAATAACCTCAAAAACCAAAATCATTTCCCAGAAATAATTTATCGAAAAAGTACTTTGTTTTGGTGTCTAGTATGCGTGGCTTTCGGGTCTGTTGGCGGTCTTTTAACACCCTGTATAGCAACTGTAAATTGTTTTCCGCGTCGACTGCTGTGCCTCCAGCAATTTTATTAAGAATGAAGGTATTCTGCGTAGTCAGGAACGTTTATCAATGTCTTTTCGCGAGATAAAAAATCCTTTTTTCGATCGCTAATCCGCGGAGCGTATCTTGAAGAGTGCTAACCGAATAAATCTAAGTGACATGCAAAAGGGTAGAGCTCTCATTCTGTCTATCGGGGCTGTCATTTCAATTTATTCAGTGTACGTACCTACGCTATGTGTGGTATTGTGAAAGTGGTTTGTTTGTTACTTTATATTTTGCTACCACGGGTACTTTTTATCTGACAGTCCACTTTTTTTACTGACAGAGCGACTGAAATATCAGTCTTCCTGAAAGACCTAAATACCTACACACAGTTTTGCTATTAAAACATTCCTGATAAACCAGACCTCAAATGAACAAAGTTTTGCTTTGAAAATATGCTAGGTACACGTGAATATTTTTTGTTGAATACGAAAATGAGTACTATATTCTCTATGAGGAACATTTTGTTTTTGCAACGAAATTGAAATGGATACCTCGCTATGCAAAAAGATAATTATTGTTATGACTTATCTTACCTTACCATTATTTTTTTTTGCTAAATCGCCCCAGTGTACGCAGCGGTAATACAATTTAGGTTCATTCGTAGCACGGTCTACGAAATTCGCTACGAAAATAACTCGTAGCACATTCTACAAAATATGCTACGAAGGTTGTAATAAAAGGTGAAAAAGTTCATTCTGTAAGCGCTAGATATCTACTCACCGCCTTTTCAGTAACCCCGAACTTTATTTTAAGTGGAACCTAATATAGAAAGTGGAACAACTTGTAGCCCAATGTAAAATTTTACTTAGAAATAGATTCAATACAGTTGCAGTTTCAAAGAAATATATTGGCGGGCTCGCGGCACCTCTTTATTTTCTTTACTGCACTTTACACTTGGGCGTGCTTCAGGGCGATTCTTGAAAATATAAAACACGCAACTGTAGAAGGAAATCTTTAAGAAAAGGAAAATTTTTCTTCGAAGGTGAGGATAGTAAGTATCAAATGGATGTACAGAGCCAATGGTAGTTAAAATAGCACATGACATTCAGGAAAACCTGTCACCCCAGTCTACCGCAACCAATAGCCCTCCAAAGGTCTTGAAACATCGGAAAAAATGTAAAAATCAAATAAAACGAGTGTTAAATCCGTTAAAGGTGTTGTTTAATTATAATTTTCTCCGACTTTTCCGTGTTCGACATTGTTGAAGGTTGGTCCTCAGGGAGCTGCGATGCTCCATAAGCACCCATGTAACCGTTTCCTAATCCAAATAAATAAATAGCGCCAAGGCGTCTCCGTGTCTAAGCATAGAGCACCAACGCGGTGATATCTCATGTTAATTTGTCAGGGAATTTATGGTGGCCTACAAGAAACGCCAACATACAACTGGGCGGAAGTTAGTAGGATTAACCTAACAAGGTATTGTCTTCCAATAACACAAAAGTCCTAATCTTGTTTTCACCTGGCGTCATCGTGTTGTAGGCGGTAGGTCGCCTAAAGCAAACTGGCGAACTAAGAATTTAAAAAGTGTTAAGTCTGGTTAAAATACTTACTGCCGATTTCTGAATTGAGAAATTCACTAAGTAAATACTTAAGTATCGTTCTATTTCTGCAGATTTTTCACGAAAGAACGTGACAGAACGATACTTAAGTATTAACTTAGTGAATTTCTCAATTCAGAAACCGGGCCTTAGAGATTTTTGTAACCAGATTTAACACTCGTTCTATTTATTTGTAGATTGATCCATGGTTTCACGGCGGACTTTGATGAGATGTGTCGTCCGTTCTAATATTAGACAAACATCTGGTTGAACGAGCGAGCGAAGCGAGCTAAGTTCTCCGAGTCTACTCGAACAATCCGGTGTTTGTATGTATGTATGTATGTTTGTTTGTATGTATGTATGTATGTTTGTTTGTATGTATGTATGTATGAATGTTCGTTCGACGTTAACTTGAGTATTTATATTAAAAAAAACTTAGTATTTAAGCCATATTACTTAGTATTTAGTTACAGGGTTTGTTCATTATCGGTCTCGTTTTTCTGTAGCGACGAAAAACCACCCCCTCTGGCCATAGGTTCTGTCTGAGAAAAATCTTCCCATCTAAAGCGAGAACCCGGAGTCTGTAAGATTTAAGGCTCCATGCCATAGTTGGATCGTCATGAAATTTGGTAGGCGGGTAAATGAAGCAAAGAGAAATTTTAAGTTCGAACATGAGCCAAATCGGTCGAGGGGTTGCTGAGATATGGGGTCGCGAGTGTATAGTTCGGGGCGAACCACTTGTATAAATACAAAACAGAAAGCTTTTCAGACATTTCTTCTGTCCCTTAAACTCGATGTATAAACTCTGAAGAAAACACCATCTTCGCTCATACAAAGAAAGTAGAGGATTAATCGTTATCGTTGTGACTCGGAGGCTTTCTAATTTGCATGACAACGGCTGGACACGGGTCACTCCGCGGGCCGCGGCAGATTGTTCGAAACCTTTGCCTTTGGTCACAAACTAGTAGTTCGCCCCGAACTGTGAAATCACGGCTCAACCGAACTCACCCATATCTCAGCAACCGCTCCACCGATTTGGCTCACGTTCAAACTTAAAAAATATCTTTGCCTCGTTTACCTGCCTACCATTTATTTGTGCATTCGTTTTTCTGTCTAATTCGATTTGATTGATGGTCACACGGTCGATTACGGCGTAGGGTCCAGTCGGCCACACGCTATGAAACCCCTTTTTGTTCGATTGGCGATTGGATATGCCGCGCGTGGTAAGAGCTACCATGGGGTATTCTACAGGGTGCACTCTAAGTCGATAGCGGAACTTTAAGTAGGCTGTCTGCTGATCACTACCAACAGCTTGTACTAGGTGGCGAAAAAAATTGAGCGAAAAAAATATCAGCTGTTTCATACATTTGGCGCAGTACTGAGACGACCTTTTGTATGGAACAGCTGATATTTTTTTCGCTCAATTTTTTTCGCCACCTGGTACAAGTTGTTTGTAGTGATCAGTAGACAGCCTACTTAAAGTTCCGCTATTGACTTAGAGTGCACCCTGTAGACTGGCCGACCGTACCTATGAACTTAACAAAAAAGAAGGGTTAATCCCACATCACTATACGATGACAAATCGCTATTCCTTTATTGTCCGTCTACCTCTTGGTATTAGATTACATCCATTCGGTCTAGCCTTGTCTAATGAGGATATAAGAAACTTTCAATCAAGAAAAAAAATCGAGCTATTCAAAAAGTCGTAGAACAAACGTTTTTGGAAATCACATTTAGAAGTTGACGTGTTTCAGGAATAAAGCCATTTAAATATTTCCCGGTATATGGTTCAATTTCACCGTTTCGTGATTAAATGCTGGGTCTAGCATGTCGAAAGTATGCGTTTGACGTTTGTGATCCGCAATCTCAGGCGTTTGAACGCCGGTGAAATCCACTCTTAGTTTGGAGATCTGAGGGTTGATTTGTTAAGGTTATTTTCAGTTCAATGCCATCGATCAACTTGTCCTATCGAAGTTCAATAAAGTTTTAGATGTCGTAGCAAATAGTCCAAAAGATCCTCCCTCTTTTTGTGAGCGATTATGAAGTTCGACAAAAAAATAAATCATCGTCTACATCAAGGAGGTCTTTAAACTTTTAACGCTTCTTTACTATTTTTACTACCTCTCGGTTTACGTTAGAGAGAAAATAGAACTTTTATTTTGTTTTGTTCCGAAACGCTTTTTCCACGCCAGTTTCGTAAAACTTGACGAAAAGAAAAAAAAAAACTTGTACGTACATCCTTCAAAGAGCTAAGATGGTATTAGATAAACCTCTTTTCGATTCGGTGTACAGCGAACTTAAACAATATGAAAAAAAATACTTTGGAATTATTTTTCTTAAGAAATAGGTACCTGAACTTATTCATCAGATCAGTTTTTTTTTTCATTATTAGCAACAACTTTTTTAGGCCCTTGCATTAAGTACTTAAATTTAAACAATAAATATTTTAAAAAAAACTTAGTATTTAAGCCTAGTTACAGGGTTTGTTCATTATCGGTCGAATATTGTTGTTCTGTTGTTTACAATAATGAAAAGAATACAATAATAATTTTATTTCCGTGAAACAAAGATAGCTGAACAAAAATGGCTCAGTTTAGCTTCAAAATGTAAAAAAAAAGAATTTCCCGCGAAGCTGCTATCCTTGAGTGTTATTAGTCCTCCTTCCAATTTACAGGGTGAAATGAGGGTTGACCTTTAATGGGGTTGTCTATGGCCTTTGAAATAGTACATTACTGCCGCGATCTGTAATGAGTGCGTTTCTGGCGCGCTTTTGATGGCCGACAGAGCGCAGCGTAGCGCAGCTCAAGGCCCTCACAGTGCGGTCAGCATTGCAGCCCTTGATGGACAAGCTGAAATGAAGGCCGAGACCGAAGGTCGAGGCCTTTATAGCGCGGCCAGCAAGGGCTGCAATGATGACCAAACTTGAGGGCCGAGAGCGTAGCTAAGCTAAGCTCGAGGCAATCATAGCGTGGCCAGAAGCGCACTCATTGCAGACCAAGGCTTGTATAGTGCTTTACTCAAACAATGCGAGTAATTAAAATATTAATTAGAATAGTAATTAACATAGTAATTTAATTAGCTTACCATTTGTCGTAGATTAAGTACTTTTTGTCGATTTTCCATTCCGCAAACTTTTTGTTGGTAAGCTTGCTTGTATTTTTCTTTTGACTTCGGTGGCAATAAATTTCCAATTACTAATTTCGCTTGATTTTGAATGTCCGGCGGTGTTAAACACATTAAATCCGAGGATTCGTCGCTTTGAGAGTTCACTTTTTCAACAAAAACACAGAAAAAAATCACTTCGAACAACGCGCGAAAAGTCGAAAACAATATGGCCGCGCTTTTTTTTTCTGTGCAATGTGTCGACTGCCAGTACCCATACAGCCTAATTCTAAATAAATACTTTTTGCACCTGATGTTTGAGTTCTATTTATGAAACAAAACTCGACATTAATGTTTTTCTGGCCGCAAAACACAAGACATTAATGAAATTCCATACAACTTTTCTGGCGCCTAATCCAAGTAGCCCGCAAGTCCGACTTTGCTCAAAGAAGGTTGTCGAATTAATGTCCACATTACGAGCTTTTTTGAGTAAATATATTTTTTATAAGTAAATTAAACAACTTAGTCATTCAGAATTCAGCCACGAGTGCGATAAACTGTAAATCACGCTGCCACAAACGATTGCGGCGTGTTTAGTTTTACGTTCTTGTTATCGATTTAATGTTGACAAGGATTTATTAGCGGTTTGTTTACTTCCGCTGAACACAGAATCGAAATAAGCCTGAGACGAAAACAAGTGCCCGTAAGAGCAGTTTGAGTGAAGAACTTTGACCAAAACTTGGATAATAAAAATGCGAGGCCCGCTGCTAACATTCCCCTCACGTATTTAAAACGGCACTAGCCTACACACTCGAAGTAGCATATTATTACTTGAAGGTTCCTATGTATACTTTTTAGATACTTTTATTTACCTACCTCATACTCGTATCTACAATTAGAGTGTGATCTATTTTTTAACCCCCGATCAAAGAAGAGGGGTGTGGGGTGTTATAAGTTTCACCGCTATGTGTCTCTGTGTGACTGTATGTCTGTGTGTGTGGTTTAAATGCGGTTTAAATTAGCACAAACCCATTTTTAATGCTGATAATAGAAGAGAGGTCCTCAAAGCGGATGAATACAATCCATTTTAATGGCGGTGGGTACTCACTTTGATTATCCTCCAAAACTGCGATTGTACCTGAAAATAAAGACAAAATTATTTTCTCTGCTTGTGCTTATCCAAACCAGCAAGCCTAGCATAAGAATGGGTAAGGCAGTACATAAGGGGGTTTAACTATATCCATCTCACTCTTTTCTTTGACTCACAGTGGGATAGGTAGAGATATAAACCCATAGAAATGCTCTAACCCAACCTTATGCTAAGCTTGCTGATAATAATTAACTCATTAACGTAATTATAAGCACTCTCGTTTAATTTTGGAGCAGAAAATATTATTTAGTTCCACGAACTCCTTCTCCACTCGATATCAAGAGCGCAATTTCATTAAGGTTCGTTCGTAATAAATTAATTGCTGCTTCTTACTTATATTAGGTTTTTTTTATCGTAGACATGAATAAGTAAAATTGAATAGAATAGAATAGAACACATTTATTTATCAGCCAAAACACACAATCGAAACACAACAATACAGTAAATTAACACAAATTTAGAAACAGAGCATAAAACATACTTTTTAAAAATAGTCATTATGAAAATTTAAGGTGATTGCTTTTTTTGAATGAAAGAAAATATAATTATTTAAATACATTTTTCTTTATTTTTAATGTATAAAAGAGTAAACAAAACTAGGTATACTTTTTGAGGTAACGACGGATTTTCATTTGAGTCATAAAGTTTTGCAACATCACCAATAAATATTTCCGTATTTTCAGTTTAGGAAAGAAAAAGACTTGTAGGTAGGTACAGCTCCTGTATTCTCTAAACAAAAAACACTGTTAATCCTCCTACTATGAACTGTCGAATATGTTTCCAGCAAATAAACCGGTTTTGATTGTTGACGGCGGGAGTGGCTTTTCTGAGAAAAGACGCCCAGTGCGCTTATTCTTTAAAAAAACCGCACAGTTGCTATTTCTATAAACCGGTTTTATTTGTCGAAAAGTAGCTCTTATCGAAATAATAGTTATTTGTTATGCAAGAATGCAAAATTATTGTTTGCGGCGAGTGCTTGTATTGAATACCGAGCTAGCGAAGGTTTCTAAAATTGAGCCACGAGCGTAGCGAGTGGTTCAAAAAAAGAAACCTGAGCGTAGCGAGGTATTCAGAAGCTCGAGACGCAAATAATATTGCATTCGTGCGAAACACAAAACTTTTCATCTCACAGAAGCGAGGAAATGATTTTGTTAGCCAAGCGGAAAAAACTCTATAGACAACTACTTACAGGCAAAACAGGTGAGTCGAATAAGTTCCTTTTAAAAGCATATTTTACAGTAGTTATGGCTGCCGCACTAAAGTTTTCAGCTTCGTTGGTATTAAAACCATTCGTTTTATTAATAATTTCCTGAAGTTTATTTATCCAGACACAAAAATAATGTAAATAAAAGAATGTTTTTTTTCCGGGTGCATTCTGAACTTTTACCATATAAATAAAAAAAATATAGGAGATAAAAAATGAAATTAGTAATATCGTTTGAAAAAAATGTATTTAACAAACCAAAACATAATTATCTATTTGATAAAACAGAAGCGAAGCATTTTTTTTATTTACTGGTATTAAAAATAAATATAGCGTACAAAATATTGAAAAAACCTGAAAGAAGAAACCGCGTTTCTGAATGTTCTATTCCGTGACTTTACCTTTTTAAAAGATCCTTATGCCACATTTACATTCACAGTTTTGTATACAACGTGTTACAAAACATCCTAACTCTTTTTACATGGTGTAACCTAGTGGTCAACAGGATGTCAAATCTGTAAAAAAAAGTTGAAAAAAACAATTTTTATTTTACAACCTCAAAATTGAAAACTTTTTTGTTTTTGGTATTAGCTCAAATTTTAAAATATCATTGTGTGTGTAGGTGCATTTACATAGCTTTGAGTTGTTAAAACATTGTGAAAGTCAATGATAACAATATTTAAAAAATACTTTTCTCCCGCCACAGCGTTCACAATTTATTCATTTAAAAATCAACGGAATGTCATAGAGCAAAAAAAATATTTAGGTTGTGATACCTATCACTGGGTGCTATTACCCTGTAAAAAGAGTTAGGTACTTTTGTAACACCTTGTAGAGAATGGGCACGAACAATCACTTTCGCTGAAGTACGCGTGTAAACGAACAATGAATGAGGATCTTTTTTCCGTCGGGATCTGGCACAGCCTTCTTTATCTCTCACGCCGTGCTGTGCAAGTCCTGGCAACGTCGCCCGTGAACCGGTTTACGCAGTGCACTGTCTGTCAGAAGCCATTATGATAGTACGACCAAGTTAAAACTAATCCGAGTCTCACTAACTTCAACTCTGGCTGGAAACCATTAATTTTAGTCACATAATAATACCCGGCTAAATAACATGGCAGTTATGCTGTTTGTTTTTATACCATTTTTCTTGTAGTTTTAAGTTAGCTGGATAATACGTCATCTTCATTTGACGTAAGGATTTGTTTTGATTTGTTGGTGGCTGATATTGTGAGTGAAAATTAAGTGATTTATTAGTTATTCATTGCTTTAAAACAGCCTAACTTGACTTGACAGCTTAAGGTATGTTTTTAGAGTATTTTCATAGTTTTAGTTACGATTTGTAGTTACAATTTGATCCTAGAGAACCAATCGTAACACAACATTAAATTATGAATTTATTTTCAAATGCCTCGCCGGTGTTGTGTGCCCTGCTGTAAGTCGAATTACGACTCAAGTCTAAAGAGAGAAGAAAGACCTTTATCTACGTTTTCTTTCCCACGGGAAAACGATTTATTAAGTCGCTGGAAAAATAATTATTAGATAGTCTTACAAGACAGGCAACCGGTTCACGCAGTCCTTAAATGCGAGGTTGCCAAACCTAACAGCATGGCTTGAGAGATAAAGAAGGCTGTGGATCTGGCATCTACTTAAACGGCCAGTTCAAATTTCGAAGCGCACTAACTATCTGCATATCTGCGCTTCGAAATTTGAACGCGACGCCGGGAAAGTCTTTCCCGCGTCCTATGGTGTTGAAAAAGAAAAAAAACACTGGCCGGACTGAAAAAAGATCCTCATTCATAGTTCGTTTACACGCGTATTTCAGCGAAAGTGATTGTTCGTGCCCTCTATACAAAACTGTGAATGTAAATGGGGCATAAGCATCTTTTAAAAAGGTAAAGTCACGGAATAGAATATTCAGAAACGCGGTTTCTTCTTAAAGTCTTTTCAATATTTTGTACACTGTATTTATTTTATAATACCAGTAAATAAAAACGATGCTTCGCTTCTGTTTCATCAAATATGTTTTGGTTTGTTAAATACATTTTTTCAAACGATATTACTAATTTCATTTATTATCTCCTAGAATGTTTTAATTTATATGGTAAAAGTTCAGAAAGCACCCGAAAAAAAAAACATTCTTTTATTTACATTATTTTTGCGTCTGGATAAATAAACTTTTTTTAAATAAAACGAATGGTTTTAATACCAACGAAGCTAAAAACTTTAGTGCGGCAGCCGTAACTACAGTAAAATATGCTTTTAAAAGGAACTTATTTGACTCACCTGTTTTGCCTGTAAGTAGTTGTCTATTGTAGAGTTTTTCCCGAATGGCTAACAAAATCATTTCCTCGCTTCTGTGAGATGAAAAGTTTTGTGTTTCGCACGAATGCAATATTATTTGCGTCTCGTGCTTCTGAAGACCTCACTACGCTCAGGTTTCTTTTTTTGAATCACTCGCTACGCTCGTGGTTCAATTTTAGAAACCTTCGCTAGCTCGGTATTCAATACAAGCACTCGTCGCAAAACAATAATTTTGCATTCTTGCATAACAAATAACTATTATTTCGACACCTAGTACTTACATATCTGGGGGCACGGCAGTGCCCCCGCCAGGTCGAGCGCGAAGCAAACACTGCCGTACCATCCTTTACTGGAACCATTTCGCCGTATTTTCAGCCCCCTATTTGAGAACCTCTGGATAAGACGAGAACGCAGAAATTTTCGTCATCTAGTAAGTTATATTCACATACTCAAAATCCGAAATTTCAAGTCTGTAGGTCATTTAGTTCCGAAGTTAAGCGAAAGCAAAGTTTCGCATTTATGACACACACTCACTCATGATCATCAAAATAGAACTAGTACTTCCCATAAACACAGAGAGCTGAAATTTGGTACAGAGTTAGGGTTTAATGGCCACATAAAGGGAAAACTATACTAGTGGTTCGCCCCGAACTGTGAACTCGCGACCCCATATAAACCCCATATCTCGGTAACCCCTCGACCGATTTGGCTCATGTTCGAACTTAAAAATTCTTTTAATTTCATTTACCCGCTTGCCAAATTTCATAACGATCCGACTAAATTTACTCAAGTTATCGTCGAACGAACATTCATAATGTTCATAAAAATTTTCAGGGGCGTACCACTAGTTGAACGACCGAGCGAAGTTCTCCGAGTCTACTGGCAGAACGATCCGGCGTTTGTATGTTTGTATGTATGTATGTATGGTTGTATGTATGAAAGTTCGACGATAACTTTAGTAAATTTGGTCGGATCGTTATGAAATTTGGTAGGCGGGAAAATAAAATTAAAATAATTTTTAAGTTCAAACATGAGCCAAATCGGTCGAGGGGTTGCCGAGATATGGGGTTGTTAAGTTTATATTGGGTCGCGAGTTCACAGTTCGGGGCGAACCACTAGTACTTACAAGTTAACAAGAAGAAATAGTCGAACGATTAACTTTATTCTAATCGAACATTACACAAATTAAAAAACTGTGTCAAATCAGAAAATCTAATAAAATAAATCAATATGCCCACGTTTCTACAAAAAGAAGTGAAATCCCACCAAAAACATTCTGTAAAAAACTAACCAGGTCTCGATGGAGCTACTTGTTTATCTCTAAAAAGTAATGAAATCTAGACAAAGTCGTGCCAAGTCTAAGGTTCCTTACTGCGATTTATTTATTATTATAGTTAATGTTGTGAGACTTGGCAGTTGAAGGGTACCCAAGGGTACAAAACCGCACCATGACGCAGGTGCTCCATGGCACCATTGCACCAATCTGTCGCCAGAACCGCTTGTGTACCCTTCAACGGCCAAGTCTCACAACATTAACTATAATTATAAAGAAATCGCAGTAAGGAACCTTAGACTTGGCACGACTTTGTCTAGATTTCATTACTTTTTAGAGATAAACAAGTAGCTCCATCGAGACCTGGTTAGTTTTTTACAGAATGTTTTTGGTGGGATTTATATTTTCCTGCAAATAAACCGGTTTCGAGGACAAGTAACTGTGCGTTTTTTTTACAGAATAAGCACACTGAGCTATCTCCCCTTATCGTAATAGGCCGTACGGCCCGTAGTACGGAAAAGAACAAAGTGAAAAGATTTTTTACATTCGCATTGTAGATAGGATTAATTGCCTGAGCTACACACGATTACCTGAAGAGTCGTTAGTGTGAGAGGTCTGCACACAATAGCGAGAGATACAAGGTCCAACGCGCCAAGGATTGGGGTAAGGTGTTCCACAAAATAAGTTACATTATACCTAGGTGCTGTCAACATGCCGCGGGACAGCATTGTCGCGAACGCACCTATGTACACTTTAGATACTGTACCTAGAGCGACCTATTATTATACCATCTTACAAATTTTATTAGGTAGTCCACTTTCATTTCTCTAGTCCCTGGCCTATCTATTGGGAATCGTAGGTACACGCAATATTAGTTTTTCCCTTACTTTTGTAAATTAGCTGATAGACCATACCAAGCTCTGACGACTCGACATGCTACTCGGTTAGATCCCGCGTATTTGCGGTATACAGTGCCTTTGTAAACCCAATCTTTCATGTACACATCGTGTGCTTTGAGAGAGGCTTTTGTTAAGTACCTAAACTGCCCGGCTAGGATGGCAGGCCGCGACGCGAGTTTTATCTACTTTTACCCGCGAAATACTCCTTCTATCTACGGGTACTGATGTAAGTGACATGTCTTTTCGCGAAAAGCGACTCTAGTCTACAGTAGTTTGTCACTTGACATAGACTTGCTTTTGCGTTCAAAATCTTATTAGTAGCTGAGGGTAGCCATGTTAGCTTTTGCGACATATTTCACGTCGAAGTCATTTCGTGCCGCGAATGAATTCGCGGTGCGCATATTATAGACGGGCTGGACCAATATACAGAGAGACAGAGACTACAATCGCAAAAGGCCATCCATCTTTTTATTTTCTAATCTAGCTAACACTTTTTTTCATCACAATCTACAAGCCAAACCCACCTTTAATCTTACAGTCACAAAGCCCAGGCCGACTCAGAGGTGAATTTAACAAATCCCTAGCACCAACTTGTAGGGATTAATTGCAGACATTCGAGCTAGTGATTTGGCGTTAGAAGAAATGTGGTCGGTTCGGAGGGTCAGGAAAGGGCGTCAGTACATTTGTATGGAGCCCGACCGCAGATTTATACCTGAAAATAAGTAGATTAGAGACCTGCGCGTCTAAATAAAGGCATATATACAGCATCAAATAGTACCTTCACTCACACCAGGTGGGTGAAGAGACCACTCGGCGCTGCAGTACCTGGGACATTGTTTTGGATTAAGTAGGCTTGCCCAGTACCTATACCATCCTGACAGCTTAGTCGGCCTAGCTAGCCCACAGGAAAGACAAGTCAATACGTGTGGAGCCTACTAAGCCGCAGGTTTCCTCATGATGTTTCCCTTCACAGTTAACGAGTGGTTTTTCTGCTTCAAATTCACAAATGTACGTATCCTTGAAAAGAAACAAAGTCATAGATGCCAGCACCGGGAATCGAACCTGGGTCTCTCGCTTCCGAGTCCAATGTTCTACCACTAGGCCACCACCGCTAAGTCGCGACCCACCGGTTGAAAACCACTGCTTTAGACAATAGATGTAACATTCCAAATAGCAACACAATATTTTGCTGAATCATTTTTGGTATGAAAGCAAATATATGCAGAGAGCTCGTGCCGTCAACTTACATTTTTTGCTTCTGTGCAAAAAAGAAGAGAGTCATTTGCACGTTTATTTTTCGGGCCGGTCCGAAATAGAAGGCACATACATAATAATACAACAGAAGTTGTAACCCAAATCGTCGACGAATATAATATTTGGTGACATGCATTATCCACATCAACAACCAAAACATTTTAGCCAGACGTCATCTTGGATGAAGCCTGAAGTATTTGTTGCATAAACTCAGTTTATTTTATAAAAAAAAGGTAAAAAGCGTTTATTTCCAAAAGAATATCAAAAATAGTGTGTCTTGCGAATGCCACACTAGGCGAACCTGTATCGTGGGATCCATTCATTTAGAATTAACAAAATGTGTTGAACGGTTTCAAGATAGGCTAAATTGCAAAAAAATATAATATGCTGTATTGTATAATCCGCGCGGGATGAAAATGGGATGCGACCTTTTGGAACTGAGAAGCGCGCGGTAAGAAAACTCGCGTCGAAGCAACCTTGTCAAAGTAAAGTAAAGTAGCTATATTTTCGACTGAATTCGACAAGTTTCTAAATAGTATGCATCGATTCGCAATCAGCATGTTTCACAAAGGAGCCTTATATCTTTCTCACTATTATAATAAAACTAACATCAAGTTGAAGAGCCATTCTTCTATTGAGACAAGGGTAAAAGGTTCGACTAAAACGAAAAAAAGTTGCACACGTGAATATAGAGTCGCCAGAGAGCCATGAATCGGAAGCTACCAGCTAGTGCCAAATGCGTTCACTACCTAATAGTCCATTACCGGCATCCACAAACTTGCACTTTCACCCCTGACAACCCCTATTACAATGGGGCAGAGGCCACTTTACCTCTCTTTCGAGCTGCAAACTTGGCAATCTCTGCCTCTAAAGTTTCGCGCAACATTGAACTTTTAGATTCCACCGTAGGTAGTAATAATTTTGACAGAAAACTTTCGACGTTTTAGAAGTATCGGTTTTGGGTTTTGGGGCAAAGTGCTTTCTGATCTATTCACATAAGATGGGAATGGAAAATTCTTTGTACATTTTATGGCTAATGGGAAAATTCCTGATAATAAATGTTGCGGGTTTCATGAATGCAGAATAACTGCTTGAGATCTGTTTCATTGGTCATGCATTAAGATCCAGTCCAAACACATTAGGATACCCCCTTATGTTCAATTGACGTTCTTATGCAACTTATGCCTTTTTATGGAAATCAGGCCACTTTAACTCACTCACTGTCTTGCATGCGTTATCTTTGGCTTATCAACGCGTTAACGCGTCCAAGGCAGTAAATCGGTAAACGAATAATATAGAGCTTACAACATTGGCCTTCCTTTTTTTAAGAGCTATTTTACCAACAACACGCCTCTTACCCTCAATCTTGACTATCATAATCAATTGAAGAAGTTTGTAACTATTGTGGCAAGGCATCATGCCCTCAATTTATTTTGGATCTTTAAATCTATGTTCACATTTCCATTTAAGGCCAAAGTGGTCAGCTCTAGATTAGTCTTCTTTGGCCTTCCTTTATTTTTTTAAGAGCTTTTTCTTCTTCCAGTGATTTTCATAGCCATTATATCATTATGTCATTTTACTTGAAGAAGTCGGTAGCTATAGTGGCGAAGCTCATGCTCCCAAAAAAATTAGTTTTATTTTGGATCATGAATCCATGAAATCCCTTTTCAAATTTCCTTTGACCGTGTGTGCCGTGCGTCAAATTGCCCCTCAGCAATTTGTCGTTAAATCTGACCAATCAATTTTGTATTGTTGAACTTGCTGCTGAATAAAATATATCTGCATTTAAATTGATTCATTTACAATGCGCTCCTGGTGATGGTGTTGCTCCGTTTAATTACTTAGTGATCATCAGGTAGTGGGTAGAGCTTTATAAATGAGCGCTATATTTACGCGACTGAGGCAAAGTTCAAAATACGGATTGTGTTATAACTTCATTTTGTCACTGTGCTAGCAACGTTTTAATGCGCTAAGTCAGACATTGCGTAGATGTTTATTTAAAAGTGGCGACTTGTCTTTGTCTAAGTTGCGATTTGTCAATTATATTCAATGGTATTGTACTATTTTGTACGTACGCAATCAAAAATGTCATTGATACATTCAAAAACCAAAAATACATACAAAAAATAACACAAATAAACCAGCATACATAATTCACACAATGTTTCGTGACCATACCAATTCACACAAACAGAAATTAATCAAAAATACCGAAAAAATAAAATCAAATTTTGTACTGAGGTGGCTCTTACAATTTAATTAATGATTAAATTAACAGTTTCAAAGGGGGACGACAATGGACTTTGGTTGGCGTGAAAAGAAAAATCCTATACATAGCTCTACTTATGGATAGATAGAGCACGTTTCGGATTATTCATTTACCAAAATACGAGTAATAATGGAAAAAATATTATTCCCTTCTTAAGTTTCCACAGTCTCAATTTGTAGACTACTGTATAGGTAGGTACAAACAATATCCCAAAATTCCATTGCGTTCGGATTTTCCTCAAGGTAAAAGTACTTGCCGACTGTATTATTATGTCATTTAACTAAACAAGATATTCGTATTATGCTTTGAAGCATAAAATATAACAAATTCATTTTGTATAATCCACATCAAACTTCTCAAAGAAGCTTCAAAGCAAACTTGGTACGGAGTCCTGAAGGCTTCATAACAGTGTACAACTTGTGACAACTTGGTAAAGTTAAAATCTGTATTTAATTAGGTTCAAAATGGGTCGAAACGCGATTATTTTTTAAGCTAAATGAATTAACTTTTTAATCGACTAAAAAAAAGGAGGAGATGTTTTTTTATGTTTAATGCCTCAGAACTTTTTTCTTGGTGGACCGATTTTGATGATTCTTTTTTTAGGGGTATATTTCTGGTGTGCGTGTGGTCCCATAAAAATTGTGAAGATCAGATGAAGAACTTCGCAGATGGAGAACCGAACTCTTCAACGGATATAGCAGCAGATCATTCGGAATCAGCCCTTGTGTTCTCTTAAATATCCACCGTAAAAATAAATATTTATAAATGTAAAAAAAAAGATTGTTCATTTTAATAATTTTCAAGTTTTTGACGTTCAAAGGTTGAGTGGATTTCTTAGATACCTAACAGTGGGGCAGTGCAGTAAATTTTCAACACAGAGAAGTCTGTTTTTTTAAATTTTGGATACTTTTTTAGCTGCGTTGCATGCAGAGGCAGTGGTGTGGTATGTGTGTGAATATCGCGAATCATTAAAAATAATTTAAGCGCGAACAAAATGTCGGACAATAAGTAATAATAACTTTCACAATAAAACAAAAAAATAAATTATTACCAGCCTAGAGTTATAGTTACATCAATTGAAAATATTTATTTCAGACTTAATAATTATGTACATAATTAAATTAAGTCCATAGAGTTAGTAAAATACAAGCCTTATGCTAAGTGTTAGTAAAATTTGTAATTTTTTCATGGAATCCATTTGGCGTTTAATTTTTCGCCGGCAATTCGAAGAACGGAACCGCCGCAATAAGCATAAGCGACAATGAAAATTGGATCCACGATTAGCCCCACTTCAAAAAAGGAGTGCCCCCTTCATACAATATGAATATCGATGACTCTGAGCCAAAACTGGCTGGTTATTGAATTATTCATAAAGGGCCCTCGTTTGCTTTACATTTAGATCACAGATACATAATAAGCCGGAGAGAACATCAGTGAGGCCTTTTGACAGAGCCCCCAAATCCTAAACAAACATTATACAGTGGTATTAATTTTAATTAGGCTTTGTCGTTTGCTCATAAGCAAGCAAATGCGCTCAGCAAGCGTAGCATTAGGCTGGGCTAGAGCGTATCTATGGGTTTATAACTCTGTCCATCCCGCTCTACGTTAAACAAAAAAGTAAGATACATATAGTTATAAACCCATAGATACGCTCTAACCCAGCCTTATGCTAAGCTTGCTGGTGCGTACAATCCACCCAATAAACACGTTTTGCAGCCGTAATAATTGTCGTCGTAGTGTACACCATCTTTCAAACGGCTTTAGCATATTTGGCGCTTGAGAGAGTTTGAGTCATATTGTGATCGAATTATGTACCTAAAACTTTATTAGATAATTTTTAACCCGCGACCAAAAAAGAGGGGTGTTACAAGTTTGACCGCTATGTGTATTTGTCTGTGTGTGTGTGTGTCTGTCTGTAGCTCCGTAGCTCTATAACGGGTGAAACGATTTGTATGCGGTGTTTTTAATTATTTGAAAGCAAGTTTTCTAGCGAGTGTTCTTAGATATGTTTTATCAAAAGTGGTTCATCCGTTTATGAGATAAGCTTATTTGAAGTTGGGGGTATACATTTTTTATTTAGTAGTTATATATAGTGGGCAAGCCAGTCATCACGCGGCGACGTAGGTATTTTATGATATGAGGTTAAGTATATTTGCACGGCATCGAGCATGCTGATATAAAGTCTCTCCTCATTAACGGCGCTCAGCTCCACAAAAATTGTTTACACGCCGCCCATTACGTCAGTTTTCAATTCAAACCTTACTTCGCCTCAAGCGTGCGCGCCGTAAGTGTGGAGAGGCCTTTAAATTGGAATTTGCCATCTGTTCACGCGCCTTGTTGCTTGTTCCCAATACTGTGTTTATTTGTGGAATCACTGAGGTGTTGACAGAGACTACATGTTTACTCACAGCCTCTGTCTAACCAAAAGGTTCGGTAAATTATTCCGCCATTTTCATCGCGTGGGGAGAAATCTTGGATTGGCGAGATAAAATATAATGGACGACTGGACCCTTCGGCTATTTGGCAGCAAATTTTGCTTTTCTTATCGGCCTTAGATGCGGAAGTGAAAATATATTTTTGCTCGACTGTTATTACATAGTTTGGGAAGTGAATAAAGATTTTATTAGGTTTGTACTAGCACTATACACAATTAAACCCCTCCGGTCCGTAAGGACCGAATGTCAAAACGCCTTTGCGCCGTGCAAGGTGAATAGCCCGCGCGCAAAGAAAAATTTACAAAATCAATTCCTATATCAGACACACTAATGCCCGTTTTCACCAACCACCGTACCTTTAAAAGACATACCTCCACAAGTCTAGCGGTCACGGACGAAGGACCATATGAACTCAAATCACAAAGCTTGTGAGTTGAGTTCGTATGGTCCCTCATCCACGAACACTAGACTTGCAGAGGCGCAGATAAAAGGTCCCCCAAAATTAGGGATGGTTTGTGAAAACGGGCACAAATGAATCGAAAAAGTGCTCATATTTATATGTATTCTATATACTTAGAATTAGACCAGTTCGCTGGAATTAGGTGAGATAGCTATCTAACCCACCCAATTTCATGTTGACATTCATAAACGTTTTGAAGCTACTTTAGCTGAAAACAATATAGGCGGCGCGATTTTTTCAGCGAAAATATCTTCGTATTCACTCGTTTTTATTAAATTTTTACATTTTGATCCATGGAAAGGTCTCAAAACGTTAGAAAATGTTGATGTTCTCTAATAATAGTTTTGAATCGATTTAACACTCGATAAGTTACTGTTAGAGGACTCTATGGTGGTGTCTTTGTCACTTAATCTATAAATACGGCTGTCACCCGACTACCAATATTATTCTGTTATATTTCCCCTCGTTCCTCGTATCTAACAGTGGCGCAGCCAGATACCTTCGCTCTAAGACATGGCAAAGAATTCGTTCGGAATTTTTTCTTCCTTTAACCATGAATCGAACGACTGGAATTCTTATAAAGAACGCTTGGAACAGTGGTTCCAAGCAAACGATATCGAAGAGGACGGGGAGTCGGGTTCAAAGCGTAGACGTGCAATCCTTCTCAGCAGCTTGGAAGAACCCTCATATAAGCTTGCCCAAACCTTATCTTCTCCAAGGGAAGTCGGATCCCTGACGTATCAAGATGTCACAACACTGTTTGACACTTACTTCAAAACTAAAAAGTGCACATTTGCTGAGAGATTCAAATTCCACAGTGCTGTTCAATCTTCAGAGGAATCCTTTGTGGAATGGTCAGCTCGTGTACGCGGCCTTTCTAAGGATTGTGGCTTCCCGGCGTCTTCATTGGAGGATACTCTAAGTGATCGCTTCGTGTTGGGAATGAACGTGGGCCCGGAGAGAGATCGCCTTTTTACAGAGCCCTTGGAGGACTTGTCCCTTCAAAGAGCCCTGCAGTTGTCGGAGAGTGTGCGTTGCGCTAGACAAGGAGCCCGTCAGGGCTCTGTCTTGTCCCAAACACCAGCACCCCTCAACCTTTACAAGTTGGCGAGCGAGCGAGCTGCATCTTCTTCGCCCCCCACGGTCCCGCGCTTGCGTCCATCGGAACAGTGTACAGTATGCGGTTACGCCGGTCATGATCATAGGAAGTGTCATTTCAGAAATGCGTTTTGTTCAAAAT
This sequence comes from Zelleria hepariella, assembly GCA_949319315.1. Taxonomy (NCBI): domain Eukaryota; kingdom Metazoa; phylum Arthropoda; class Insecta; order Lepidoptera; family Yponomeutidae; genus Zelleria; species Zelleria hepariella. The sequence continues at coordinate 14,255,644 of OX439381.1, forward strand.
GTGGTCTGAAGGGCCATTTGAATCGTGTAGGTGTAAGGAACAAGCCTGTAAACCAATACTTCTTGCAGTGTTGCTCGGAGGATGGTGGTGATGATGGTAAGCGTCTGCTTTTTAATATTCGTTGCTACCGGGGAGAACCAATGCAGGAATCGGTTACAGTGAATGAAATTCCTATTAGTTTCGAAATCGATACAGGGTCTGCAGTGACTGTCTTGTCAGATTCAATTTATCGCCAATATTTTTCTGATTATCCCTTGAGAGAAAGTAAACAAATTTTGCAGAGTTATAATGGTACCTCAATAGAAACTTTAGGTACTTTAACCCTGTCATTTACCTTTTGTTCCCAGACGGAATTCTTGAAGGTATTTGTGGTAAAGAATGGAGGGCCTCCTCTACTAGGTCGAGATTTTATTGCAAAATTTAAGCTACAAATCTGTCCGGTCAATTTCCTTAGCCGCTCCATGGTACCGCTGTGTACTCCTGAAAATGACCTAGGCAAACCAAGCACGGTCGGTTTTTCCTTCGATGAACCGCCGGTGTTATTATCAGACGAGCGCTGTAACGTGAATTTTGTTTTCGGGCCTAACACGGAGTTAATTTCCTTGCCTGACATCATACTTGCTTCAAAGTTAGATGCTATAATATCGCAAGTAATGATTTTTACGAAAACAGGTTGGCCAGATAAAGTTACTGATCAAAACTTACGGCCCTTCTACGGTTGTAGGCGTGAACTCTCCGTCGAAAAGGAATGCTTGATGAGAGGTACAAAACTCGTAATTCCTGTAGGTTGCAGACGTGCCATCTTGAAGGAATTACACAACGGACATTTGGGAGTTACAAAAATGAAGGCCGACGCAAGTACTCGGTTCTGGTGGCCGGGGATGGCTGCTGATGTGGAGCGCACGGCTTCCTCGTGTGACGTATGCACCCAGCTGCGCTCTTCTCCGCCCCGCGCTCCGCTCACTCCATGGCCCTTCCCGCCAGAACCGTGGCATCGCGTACATTTGGAGTTTTTAGGGCCGTTGAATAACAAAATGTTCCTTGTAGTGGTGGATGCCTACTCTAAGTGGGTTGAGCTGTTCGACGTCAGCAATGGTTATGGGTCAAAGGTAGTAATCCAAAAATTATGCGAATTAATGGCCAGATTCGGGTTAATCAATACTTTGTGCACTGATAATGGAACTTCCTTTGTTTCAAGAATTTGAACATTTTTGTTCTAGCAATGGTATTAGGCATTTAACATCTCCTGCTTACAATCCGGCCTGTAATGGCCAAGCTGAAAGCTACGTCAAAATTATTAAAAGGGCTATTAAGTCAATTTTAATCACTTGTAATGAGTCTGATCTATGCGCTAAATTGAACGAGTTTCTGTTTAATTATAGAAATTCAATTCATTCGTCTACAAGTAAGTCTCCTGCAGAGGTTCTCTTCGGTAGGAAACTGCGGAGTCGATTAGACCTGTTGAATGTGATTCCTCCGCCAGCGTCCGACGCAGCACTGTCAGAAAATGTAAGCGCCAGTCAGTCCTTACAGGGTAAATACTATAAAGGCAGACGTAATGTTGATTTTAAAGTAGGAGATTTCGTAGTAGTAAAAACGTTCCATAATAGCAAAAGCGAATGGACCAAAGGCATTATTAAGAAGAAACTCGGAAGGTCAGCCTACCTCGTCCAGTTATCAGAGCCAAACCGCATTGTAAAAAGACACAGCAACCAAATTTTTGAGCTCAAGGAGGAGAGGGAGTTAGCACCTGCAATCGAACTGAATTCTGAACGGATGAGCCATAATGACGTCCTCGCGCCGTCCTCCCAGCTGGACTTCAACACTCATGTCGGAATCCAGTTAGACACGAAAGATGCTCCATTGGAATTAGTCACGGAAGCTGACTCCTCAACGACTGGTGTTCTCGCTTATGAAGGCGACGTACCAGATGCACAGACTGCCTCCGCGGCAGAACCGGCTGACGTGTGGCTAGACTGCCAGGAACCTGACCGTGCCCTGCCGCCGGAGCTCACACGAACTCTTCGACCGCGAAAGCCTTTTATTTTTAAGAAATTCTTCTAAAAGCTATGGGTGGAGGAATGTTAGAGGACTCTATGGTGGTGTCTTTGTCACTTAATCTATAAATACGGCTGTCACCCGACTACCAATATTATTCTATTATATTTCCCCTCGTTCCTCGTATCTAACAGTTACGTATCGAGTTTGCCAACGTTTCGAGTCCTTTGCAGGGCTCGTGGTCGCGGTGGTATGAGATGACAGGGACAGGTGTCCCAACAACTGTACAACAGCTGTTATCAGGAGCAATGCCTGAACCATCAGTTATAAACGTTATTGTATTAAACACGAACCGCTATTATTTTTAACTGCGACCGCAGTTTTCCGCACCCACAATTTTACAGCTTTTTCGCGGACGCTCCCATTTTTTCGGGACTGTAAAATATCAACAATGAGTAATGGGATGGCAACATGACACTATTACGTACATTATTTCACGCGAAGTTCGCAAGGTCGAGTTGCGCCGCACCCCAGCCACATAATGAAGGCACACAATGAACACAGAAGTATACAGGGCAATTTTTATATAGCTTTATTCCTGGAACACATCAACTTCTAAATGTGATTTCGAATAACTTTTGTTCTACAACTTTGGTGAAAGTGCAATTTTATTTTTTCATGCAAAAATATTTATAAAAAGAAAAAATTGTGGCGCGGAGTAACAAATAGGAGCAGAAGAGGCTGGAAAGGTGGTAGAGAGTGAAGGAGCACGAAATTGTACAAACTTTTAATAAGAAACGTTCAATTAATAAAAAGTGTCGAGAAGAGAAATAGCTTTGAGGAAGTGGTAGAACAAGAGTTGTTGGAAATCACATTTATAATTTGGAGTGTTTCAGGAATAAAGCTATTTAAAAATTACCCCATATATTTTTGTGTTCATTGTGTTCCTTCATTATGTGCCTGACAAGACATCACGTAGACCCTTGATCGCGTGCACTCTATTCACTTACGTTACGGGCGACTTTGCAACGTCTACGTGCTGTCATGTCTACATTGTCCAGTGATTTTCCAGATGTTTGTAGAGTCTTATACAAAATCGGCGCCCCATTTTCGGAGTGAGTCCATTTTAACGGTCGGCAATCGAAGTTGATCGCCCACTGTAGATTTAAAAAGATTATGTGATTTTTTTGCCTCAATCCTGAAATATGTCTATGATATTAGTATTTAATGAACGATACGGGAAAACGATCCTTCTGGTGATGTTATTCTACTGTCGTTCGCAATGTTTTCCCGTGTCACATGTGGTGACACGCATTCGCACCTAATTAGTCATCGTTTCGAAAACAGGGCGAGTGTTTTAGCTGATTAACTAAGTAAAGGTGGAATTACACCAGCATGTTTCGTCGCAGGTATGTGGGAAAATAATTTTGCTTTTGTCAGAAAGATCTTTTTCATGTGGAAAGGTTTTGGCTACAAACTCTATTAAAATAGAGATAAAGTCACTTTTTGTAGCTTTTCATAGGGTAAGTTCGGAAATTTAAAAGGTGATTAAGGCGCTGTGCATAGTAAATAGCCCGCGCGCAAAGAAAAATGCACAAAATCGATTCCTGTATCAAATACACTAAACAAATCGTAAATGTTCACATATCAAATTCTAGAATAAGGTGAGAGCTATCTAAAACAGTCAGTTTCGTACATTCTTATACGTTTTGAAGATATTTTGGCTGAAAAAAAAAAGTAGACAGCGCACTTTTTTTCAACTAAAATATCTTGCAATCTGTTATAGATATCAACATGAAACTGGCTGTGGTAGATAGGTCTCGCCTATAGTGTTTGATATGTGAACATTTTAGATTTGATTAGTGTATTTGATACAGGAGTCGATTATGTGCATTTTTCTTTGCACGCGGACTAATTCACTATGCCCCGCGCCTTAAGGTTCAATGAAAGTAGCGTAGAGGGAAATGCAAAATTTTCACAGTTGTTTTAAATTTTGTAGCTAAACTGAGCTATTTTTGTTCAACGATTTTTGGTTCACACAATAAAACTGTATTGTTTTCATTATTTTTAAGAGCAAAACAACAATTCAGCTGATTATGAGATTTGCTTAAACCACTATTTTTGGAGCAGTAGGTACCAACACAAATCAGCTTAATTATTGTTGTTCTGTTGTTTAGAATAATTAAAATAATACTATTTTACTGTCGTGAAATAAAAATTGCGGAACAAAAATATCTCAATTTAGCTACAAAATTGATAAAACTGTGAAAATTGGGGCTTTCCCGCCATGCTTCATATGGCTACATGCTTGACGCTTTCCGACTACGTCGCATGGTATAGTATCGTATGTACGAGTAGGACTAGTTTGTTTCTATCTTTACTGTATCATGATTTTAGTGCTAAATTTACTATAATTTTTAAATAACGTTCAATAAAGACTTATTATTATCATTAATTAAGAGTCAGCCAGTATCCTCCGCTTTTAACCTACTATCTCAACAAAAATAATCCAATCATTAACAAGGACTCATTAAAAAAGTTTCAGCCTCATTATTCTCCAACGGTTGTGGAGTAGATAGCTACAGGGACGTTTCCAACAATCGCGATTCAGTTCCCAAGTCGAGTGCAGTTCAAGTGAGCACTAATTGTGCTTGGCCGCTCGCCAGCCTGTCGACGACTGCGAATGGTCATCTAAGATACCTGCTGGTCGCCTAGCCAAATGAAATTGGTATTTATGCACTCGTAATAATAGTGTATTTTATTTTAGAGCTTAAGGGTCAGTGAAAGTAGCGTGGCGAGAAATGCACAAATTTTACTGTTTTTTTTTCAATTTTTTACCTAAACTGAGCAGTTTTTGTTCAACGATTTCTGTTTCACGGAATTAAAATAGAATTGTTTTCATTATTCTAAACAAAAAAAAAACAATAATTTAGCTGATTATGAGATTGGCTCGAATTTAGGCACTGGTTTGCCGATCACACAGTCCTACCACTGTTTGTCGAGAAAAATAAATCAGCTTGTTTTAGAATAATGAAAAGAATACTATTTTATTGTCGTGAAACGAAAAATGCTGAACAAAAAAATAATAATAAAAAAACTGTGAAAATTTTAACTTTTTGCCACGCTACTTTCGTTGAACCTTAACATCAAATTTATGCTCGTGTGACCGGTGGTGGCAATGAGCGTTTCGGTGCATCGAAAGGCACGTAAGCCGTTAGTATCGAACCTGATTTTGTTGATGAATCAGTCGCTAAGCTGTGTCAAATAAAACTTGGTTGACCCTAACATACTGACACTAGGGGTGGCAGCTGTCCACCAAACGATAGTTGGTACACGGAATACACTGTTGAGTAATGTGTGAGAGATCAAGCAAGAGAGGGAGAAAAAGAGGGAGAGAGAGATGGAGAGAGAGAAAAAGAATAGTGGAGTTTTCAGTTTTCAACTTTGAAATCACATTTTCGTTTGTAGTAGAGAGAGCTTGACTCCTTTAATTTATCCCTCGATCTAGCAAAATTTTGATTTTTTTGTTTCATTGTGTTCTGACACACACTGCATTGTAAGTGCAGTCATCTGAAGGGGTACGGCTTAATTAAACTCTTATTTTTAATTCGAGTCCACGGAATGACAGTTGCTAGTATGGAACTGTCAGATAAAGCCTTTGTAGCAACTGTCATTCCGTGGACTCGAATAAAAAATTAGAGTTTAGGCTGGCTGAACCGCAAACCAGTTTCTCATGTAGAGACGGACCTCTGTAAAAATTCAATTTCATCTAAGAGAATAAAGACTAGGTAGTAGGTAGTCTTTATTCTCTTAGATGAAATTGAATTTCGGAAATATTTTAACCTAAACATGATCCAATATTAATTCTCGCTTTCAACCCCTCAATGAAATTTCCGTAGGTACGCCCAAAATGTAATCCTTGATAATTTCGCCTACAAGTACCTTATCATCCAGAAATAGGTTTGTGATTTTTCATCTAGCGACCCGCCTCTGCCTTGCACGGGTGCAAAAACGCATTAAAAACCTTCTGTGAACTAACTGACACTGACGGTGAAAACCGCATCAAAATCCGCTGCGTAGTTTAGGTGGAGTTATTAGGATATACAGACAGATAGACAGACAGACGCGGAAAGGTACTAAATTCGACCCGTATGTTTATTTTTATTTTTTTATGTGTCCTTTCTCCTAGGTAAACCTATTTTGATGATTTTTTTAAAGGATTAGTTGCCATGTGGTCCCATAAAAAATGTTGAAGATCTGATGAAGAACTTCGGAGATTGAGAACGGAACCCCTCAGAAAATCACTCGGAATTAGTGCAATGGCAACAGTAAAACTTTTCACCAGTGAAATTAACTTTAAAAAAAGTGTATTATTTTATACTATGTAGAGATAGAGAAGAAAAGACGAGTCCGTACCTTCCGCTTTCCGCTTTCGGGTACATTTTATTACCACACCAAAATATGAAGGCTAGGCTTAGCTAAAATATTGTTCCATGACAGGGGTCGTCTATACATTACTGCGCAAACAATGAAACAGGCGCTCGAGTCGAGAAACAAAACAGCTTCCTTCCGGAGCGCAATTTTTTCTCCGAAGCAAAGTTGACGGAGGGGCCGTTGTTGAGGCGGAGGCGGCGATTCTGATGCGTTCGGCAAAAGAGTAACCGACATAGATAGACAGATCACTTTTACAGCAAAATTTAGTAAAAACGGCGGCCTTATAGCTAAAAACTATTTCTTCCAGACAACCTTGGGATGGACAGGACTTTACACGTCAACTTACGTAAGTAAAGGTTATACATAATTTATGAGTATACAGGGTGTTAAAAGACCGCCAACAAAGCGGGAAATCACGTATGGTCCTTATCATAAGGATCATTTTTGCCCAAGGAACTATACCTGGGAAATCAACGGTTTCCGAGATAATGAGGTTCAAAGTCGGACTTTTCAAAAACTTTTTTTTGTATAAATGTGTTCAGTATCAAGTCCTTAACATTTCTTCTCAAGGAAACATATCAAAATTTTGAATATTTCTTACAAAAAACGACACTGAAATTGCAACCCGCAATGTATTCTAAACATCGGCACCTCGAGCGTAAGTAGCCTAAGTTTATGTCAACGGTTGCGCAATATGAATTTTCTGCGTTACACTTCCATTGCAAGATAAAATATTTTCCAAAATTATAACCTAAAAAACCAAAATTATTTCCCAGGAATAATTTATCGAAAAAGTACTTCGTTTTGGTGTCTAGTATGCGTACCTTTCGGCTCTGTTGGCGGTCTTTTAACACCCTGTATACATACGAATAAAATTTACTTATACTTTGTGCAATTTTAGTGGTTTTAAAGCCGAAGGTATTTTGTTGCACTGGTGATTCTGAGCCAAATTACAAAATTTCATTCCAAAACGCGCGAAAAAAAATTCACTTCTCCATACAAATGGTGTCGATTGGCGATAGCCGTTTGTATTGGGAAGTGTTTTTTTTTCGCTCGTTTCGAAGTAAAATTTTGGGTTTTGGCTCAGAATCACAAGTGCAACTAAATACCTTCGGCTTTAAAACCACTAAAATTCCACGGCGTATATTGGGCTAAAATATATCGTATGTTAGATATAAAATAACTACAAATTATAACATATACATACACATGCACACTGACCAAGATGGCGTTAGCCGATATTGGGATAAAATGGTTTAACGTGAGATTGTGCTGCCCTTGCTGGTTCATAAACACTCTCACACATTCACGAAAATAAATGAAATCACATAGTCATACAATCCAATAAAGGACTCGGGTTCGTTTGGCACCTTTGGCTTAGTAAGTGACCGAGCGAACGAAGTGAGTGAAGCTTCTCTGTTTTAGCAAATGTTCAGTTTGTTGGGAAAAAAAATCTTTCATAATTATGTCCGATGACCGGCTGTTCTCCTCTTCACGTCACATTTCTCAGCCGAATCTCGTGAAAATTTGTGAATAGGGTTGATAATTATATGTTTTTTTTGTCGCTTCAGTTTTTCGTAATATTTGGCGGAGTTGTTGGTTGAAAACGTAAAAAAATCGTAGGAGGCTAATTCTCAGGTATGTCGCATTCGAGATTCTACGAAGAAAACCTTAGTAACAAGTCACATTAGAGATTGCCGAGAATTAGCCCCCAGCCATTTTGGAAAATGTCACAATACTTTTGTTAGGTACCCATATTGAGACGCATAAACTTCAAGTAGGTAAGTAAGTAAAAAGGGTTGGGGGTGTAAAGGGTGGGAAATAATGAAAAAAAAAGAAAAAAAAAACACAAACACCCGAATTTCACAGACAGACTCGCGTGGTATATGTTACAGCTCACAGAGCCACTATAATAAGGTCTGTACTGTACAGTACAGATTTTTCTGAAATAAATCTTATCTAGGTGTGTCGAAAACTCGCCCATTTGTGTCTGAATAGGGGAGAAGCAAGCTTGTAGGCTTGTAGCAAATTACGAGATTTACAACTGCCGTAGCCGCTTCCGCATTTTGAGCATCCGACCGAGTAGCCGGTATAAAATTTGCTCAAACAATTTTCCCTTGTAGATGCCCACGACAAGAATTCTATACTGTTTACAAAATATTGGCCCATTTTGTTTGGTATTTTACTCGAATTATGAGGGAGTTAGAATGTCGTCGTTGCGGGGGTACCTACTAGCTGAATTAAATTAACTGGATATTTCAAAATCTTTCCACTAAGTTCTACTTTAACAGTGTAAAATGTAAGTCAAAATCGTAGTTTATCAAACATTCTAAATAGTTCTTGTAACTGAAAATAAAGTTCGGACAATTTTTCTTGTAAAGCACAGTTTTACAAGAAAAAAGGGATTATCTAAGAAATCCAATCAACCTTTGAGCGTCAAAATACTCGAAAATAGCCCTTATCCCTTGTCCCTCCGGGATTAAAAAGCTATATTAGTCCCTGTTTGCGGGGAACGAGCTAGGTCTTTTCGAATAGATGTGATAAAAAAGATTTCATCTCGGAGAGACAAAAAATGATTTGAATTTGGAATATGGATCTGTAAGTAAAAGTTCAAATGAATAAAGAGTTTACAGACAACATTGAAAGAGATCAATCACGAACAATGTATGGACAAGAAACTGGCAGTATGAAAACATATACCGCGCGGCGCAAGCAAAATAAAAAAAAGTTTGTATAAAAATAAAAACGTCAGAAATGCATTCCGTCTTCGTTCGTATCGTTTATTTATGTACTAAAATTTGGATTATACTTACTTTCATAAAATAAAAGTATTTCTTCCTCATGTAGTGTTCACCTCGGGAACAACACTTTTTAATGCTCGAGTACTTTGAATCCCTTGCTGCAGGGTACTACTTTCGCTCCGCTCTGGATTCAAAGATACTTTCTCGTCTTAAAATTTGTGTTTTAGTCCCTCGGGTAACAATCTACTATTTTTTTGACATTTAAAAACGGTTTATTTTTGCGGTGGATATTTTAGAGAATACAGGGGGCAGGACGCTAATAATTCAGGACTTATGTTTTGGAGGACACTTTTTGTACAAATAATATCATAAACAAGAACGTGTCATTTCCACTCGATATCCCTAGGTATATTGAAGATAATAAAAAAAGGTTTTGGCATAATAAAGTCGGATTGTATGAGCGTCACGGTCCAAATATTTGTTCCTGCAATTACACATCCAGAGCTATATGGATAAAAACCAAATGAAAGCTTTTAGGCCAATTTCGGCATTCAAAATGGGTTAATTTGCATTATTTATATCACTTAAGTGTATCACTTTCATCCGTGTACTCGTAGCCTTTGATTAATCGCAAATCTAACCGCCTGGCTGGCTCACGTGAGAGACAGATCAGTCTGGGGAGGTATTTAAAATTTTAACATTGTGTATAAATTATGTATAGTGGTCGTGCACCTAAGAAAATATTATTGTGTACCTATTTATTTAAAACCGTTTTTTTTAATATATATTTTTTTATTCGTATACGGAGACAAAACTGTCTCTTAGCGAGGTAAAATATTGGTTCTTGCCAAAGCATTGCGCAAGAAATCTGACAAAGCTTATTAAGACGGAACGCGGGTAGCCGGCTGCTCCATACAAAAAATACAAAAAGGGAGACCTGTTTCCTCCATGGATAATTATTTAAGAAAAAATATTATTATGCCATTCAATTTATATGTATCTCTGCCATGTCCCTATGTTTTCCTTTTTTTATTATTTTATATATTTGAATAAAATTTATTTAAATAATTAAAATAATAAAAAAAGTAAAACATACGGACATGGCAGGGGTAAATATAGATTGAATGGCATAAACATATTTTTTCTAAAACAAGTATCCAGGGAGGAAACAGGTCTCCCCTTTTGTATGGAGTTGAGGTTACCCGCGTTCCCTCTTAAGAATCCCCTTCAGCTCTGCAGCCCTCTCGCTCGCACTTTTCAAAATTTTAATTTATTGTAAGAGAATGATTCAACTTTGGGCGATGAAATATAGTTGCAGACACAGATAATTAAGCTATCGACATGTGGACTAACTTTTAATTTCATATTCCTAGTAATAAAAAAAATATCACGGAACTACTACTTTTAAACGAAGTTCCGCGATAGTTTTCTTATTACTAGGAATATAAAATCAAAAGTTAGTCCACATGTCGATAGCTTAATTATCTGTGTCTGCAACTATATTTCATCTCCCAAAGTTGAATCATTCTCTTACAATAAATTAAAATGTTGAAAAGTGTGAGCGAGAGGGCTGCAGAGCTGCAGGGGATTCTTAAGTTATCAACATGGTTGAAGCCAGCTTTGAAGTATTTCAGCTGTGGATTAGAATTTTACTTTTAGCTATAATGGCTTTTGACGTTAATCGCCTAAATAATGGAAATCATTGATTATAGCAACTTACCTATTTATTTATCATCAAACAAAGCGTATCGGTGTAGGTGCGTAAAATTTCGAGCCGCCAATGAAAAACAAACATACATAATTTTCTTTTTGGATGCCTGTTTTATACACTTACTTACTACTTCACTGGTGAAAAGGTACACACTGTTATTAAGCTGTTTGATTGATTCCGAGTGATTTGCTGCTGTCTGTTGAGGAGTTCCGTTCTCCATCTACGAAGTTCTTCATCAGATCTTCACCATTTTTTTAACGGGACCACATGGGATGTATACGACATAAAAAAATACGGGTTGAATTGAGTCTTCCTTTTTTAAATTCGGTTAGAAACGGCTCAAGTTATTGTCGAACGAACCTTCATACTACAAACATACAAACGCCGGATTGTTTAAGTAGTTCAATAAATCACCTATCTTCCTATCTATAGGATATTTAGGCGCTAATAAATCCCCAAAGAGGCAAGCATAGCGCCAACTGCAATAGGCTTACGTTTGCCGATTATTTCGGCCCATTGTACCAATTTTAGAGCCATCGCTCTCTATGCATATAAAGCGACTTTGGAGCGCAGTCGCTCGCTCTAAAATGGACAGATTCGCAGTGATCCTCAATATGTATGTACTCTCTCTGTTTGCAGTCTCTTTTCAAGCGTGTGTAGGCCGCCGTGCAGCTGTTGCGGATATCCGATACAGCAGGGGTGGCAAACCTTTTGCCTGACGCCCCTGTATTCTCTGGAAAAAAAGCACCATCAAAGAAAGATTGTTAATTTCCAGTAAATATCGGGTTTGAACGGTTAACGCGTAAGTGTTTTTTTTTTTGTTGAAAATAGTGAATAGTGACCATTTGTGCCGATTTAATTGAATAGTTATTAATCGCTTTTAATCTGAACTGAAGGCTTCAGAGGATCATTGTATACGTATAATTGCTGGACAGCTTTCCTACGGATCATTTCATACAATAACTATTTTAATGTTTTAATATTGACATGTCCCTGACTAAGGATAACAGGAGCTGATGATGATGATGAATATTGATTACCAGTACTAAATAGACCTATCTAGAGACCTAGGGATTAAAAGAACAGCCACTAGGCTACTGTAGTTTTACAAATCGTCTGTTTTTCGTTTTGTTGCGCTGCGTCCAATCAAAATTTTCTGGAGAATGAGGCACGCGAGCTGGCAGATGATCATCCCTGCTCAATGCGTTAACTCGTTCAGTATCGGTAACAGCATTTGATAGTGGAACGGTTAACCGGCTGCCTAAGCAATCTCTATGGAGGCGGAGACCATGAGAATGTTGCGCAATATGCCACTATCATACACATGCCACGTTAAATTTTGTGTGTGTAGGATTTTATCACAGTCCTTGAGATACAACTTGCGTACGGATTGGAATTCTTTTGAACTGATTAACGCCACAAATAATCTATCTACACTAAAATTTGAATTGATTTCGGTGAAGATAACGCTGGTTCTTCAGAAGATGCGACTTGTCATATTATTTTGTTGCTTGTAATTTTCAGCGCACTGTTTCATAACGACACCCACCTTTAAAAAAAATTCTCCTTAATTCTCGCGATATATCCGTCATTATTCGTCATTATTCGCCAATGTCATTAAACATACGGGTATTACTGTTAATGTTGCCGGCCATTGTATTGCAGCCACATATTGCAGAAAAAATTTTGCCTGTTTAGGAGCGCCTTAAGATGAAACGCGGGTAGCCGCTATTCCATAAAAAAAATACAAAAAGGGAGACCTGTTTCCTCCCTGGATAATTATTTTAGAAAAAATATGTTTATGCCATTCAATCTATATGTACCTCTGCCATGTCCCCATGTTTTCCTTTTTTATTATTTTATTATTTTAATAAAATTTTAATAATTAAAATAAGAAATTGAATTGAATTGAATAGATTGAATGGCATAAACATATTTTCTCTTTTTTCCAGGGAGGAAATAGGTCTTCTTTTTTGTATGGAGCAGTGGCTACCCGCGTTTCCTCTTAAGAACGGGTTGTTTTCCCTCAGATCACTTATTATTAGAACGCTATCCTCTTCATCGTCTATTCACTGTCAGCTGGCTGGCACGCCTCAACACGGCGAATGAGGTGGATCGCTTCAAATACTGCCGGGAAAGGTTTCACCAGGCAAAAGTAATATGCACATTGCACACTGACGCTACTCGGAATAAAGGGATGATGCAGGCTTTGAGGGATGTGCAAACTAATTCGAGGGTTTTCCTACGATAGTGACTGATGTGGCAATAACGGATGCAAAGTACGTAACTTTCTATAATTATTTGTTTTGCGAATAGCATTGTGCTCAAAATGCTATACGGTGAAAGGTAAGTCGTCCAGCCACCTCGTTACGTCTGTGTGGGCCTCATGCATTTTTGTTTAGTGACGCTTTACGCATTTTTCAATAGGTAGGCCTTTCAGGATTTCGAGTGTGTTTTAAGACTTTTAAAGTACCTAAACATTAGATTATTACATCTAATGTAGAGCAAGTTAGATGGAGTAGGCTTGCCCAGCACCTATACCATCCTGACAGCTTAGTTGACCTAGCCCACAGGAAAGACAATGTCCCAGGCACTGCAGCGCCGAGTGGTCTCTTCACCCATCTAGTGTGAGTGAAGGTGCCACTGGACGCTGTATAAATCATCTCATTACGTAGATGCAAAGGCCTTAGTTTTTTTTAGAGCAAGTTAGCATTATTTTCTGATGTGTTTGTTGGTATAGTTGGTGTTAAAAATCGCAACAAAAACTGCCTCAAAGTTAAGTGTAGAGGCGTTCGGCGGGCAAAAGACCTCCTCGAGTGGGTTTTTGTACGCGCTGAATCGCAAAAAAAAACTGGCACAAAGCACAGAGTAGAGGCCTTTCCAGAGCAGCATGCTGTAGTGCGGTTTGGTGGGCGAGACGCCTCCTCGAATTGGCATTTCGTGACTATGTAGAGCAATTTGGCGTTTTATTCTTACGCGTTTCACAGTTGCTGTTTTCGTAAAAAAACTTACACAATGCTCAGAGTAGAGGCCTTTTCAGGGCAACATGTAGTGCAGCAGGCTAAAGGTAAGGTTGCGCGGGCGAGACGCCTCCTCGAGTGGCATTTCGTACGCGCGGGTGCAATTTGCAGCGCGGCGCTTCCTCACTGCGCTAAGTGCTCTCTGGCGGCATGACAATATTTGAAAAATCTCCGCCGCTTTGCAGGCGCTTGGATATAAAATTTGCGGATACGGCGTGGGCCGCTGAAATCGCATATCGAAGTGGAAACTTGCACGCATGGACGAACGCTCAAGACGAGAGTCCCTGGTGAACTTTAATATTTCGTAAAGTAACCGCCTCGTTTAAATCCACTTTATAAGATTTATGGTGGCATTAATAATTATAATCGTCATCTCAAGCTCGAGCTCAAGTAGGTGAACTCGGAAAACAAAATCACCGACTTGAGACCTTGGCTAATGTCAATGTCAAGCTAGCTGTGTGGATGCAAATTGATGCAATAGCTTGCACCCACACAGCTATATAAAATATGTGGATACAATGGCTAGCAAGATAGCTATTGCCTCCACATATTGCCGAAAAATATTGCCAATTTAGACACCCCATTATCTATACTATAAGTCTTGACCAAATATGATGAACTATTGAACAACTTAATTTTGTTGCTTATTATGACATTATTTTAATCTAATCGTTAGAGAATGGATGGATCACCATATTTCTTACAAGAAGGGCATTACATATTTTTTAAAGTACTTCGACCTTTTTTCTATCAAACTAACCTAAATATCTGGCCGGTGGTAATGTTTTTCGCCGTTAGGGTAGACTTTTAATAAAATTTATTTTTTTATTGTGTTCCTAAAGGCATTTGATAACATTTTCATGATTATTAACAGCCAGTAAATTGGCATTACAAATTGTGATTTTTTTTCGTATTTTGTTGGTGTTATAAATGTTCGTCTCCTCCCTAAATAATTTACAAAAATAATGATAGCCTTTATCTAACTACCTACAAAAATACAGTACCCTAACAAAATATATAATGAAAAATCCCTTCGCATAAGGTCTTCGGGAATTACCCCCATATGTTGCTAATAAGAGTTCGCGATATGAAAGTATATTGGGCGATTCAAGGGTAACAGCTGGGGAAGCACAACTTCGAGATAAAAATTTTATCCCACTATCGGGTAGCGGCATCTCGCTTCACGCGGTGAAATAAAGCAAGATGGCGATAGCCGATAATGGGATAAAACTTTTATCGTGACATTGTGCTCCCCTAGCAGGTCGTCTATACGATGGGAGCCTATCTTTTGCTGACCGCACAGAGCTTATCTTACGTGGGATAGTAATATAATGATTATGTCGGAAATTATCTTTAGGAACAGTATTTTCATCGTACTTTCATCAAAGTAGTCACGGTAAAATGCAAGTGAAACTCTCGCACCGAGTACCACCAAGCATTCTTTCCACTCATTTATTTCTCGTATGGGGTGATAAAAAGTAGAGAATTCACCTCGGGAGCAAAACTATTTTTAGCTCGTACTTTGAAGCATTTAATCGCACATGATAGTCCGCCCGCGCGACTATAAGACGGTAACCATAGAAACCAAATTCCTCCAGATTATTTCAGAGCCAACCGCGGACTTTTAAAAGTATCGATCGCTCACACATTCAGAAAATGTATTCGATCCGAACCACGAAACCTTTATGAAACAATTTTATTCTAATAATCT
The DNA here is from genome assembly GCA_949319315.1 of Zelleria hepariella. Classification (NCBI taxonomy): domain Eukaryota; kingdom Metazoa; phylum Arthropoda; class Insecta; order Lepidoptera; family Yponomeutidae; genus Zelleria; species Zelleria hepariella. The sequence continues at coordinate 14,271,259 of OX439381.1, forward strand.
GATTAATTTTTCGTACCGGCCAGTATTTTTATTTTGACAGCCAAAAGTTAGATCTACTTTTTTATTACCTACTCATAGAGTGCGGTGGTGGTCTAGTGGGTAGAACAGTGGACTCTGAAGCGAAAGGTCCTCGGTTCGATTCCCGGTGCTGGCATGTATCTATGGCTTTGTTTAATTTAATTTCAAAGTTACGTACATTTGTGAATTTGTAGTAGCAATACCACTCGCTGACTGTGAAGGAAAACATCGTGAGGAAACCTGAGCGTATGAGGCATTATACCCTCAACGCAAAAATCGCCAACCCGCATTGAGCACGCGTGGTGATTAAGCTCGAACTCTCTCTCTCTGAGAGAAGGCCTTTGCCCAGCTAGTGGGACATGTACAATTGTACAGGCTACATCTTACTTTTTTTTACTCATAGTGTTACTTACCTTTTTGCAGGGAACTTTTCGGTGTTTCACAAAAAAATGAGCCCTTGCCAAGTATGCAGGACATTACATAGTTAGTCAAATCAAAGCAGTCTTTCTCTTCTAGAACCAGGTAAAGCTATTTGATAACTTTCCCGGAACTATAACTAAGGCTGTACGTACTTGTTCCTCAAGATTTTGTTCTAGCCTCCTTTTCTTATTCCCGGGTTAAAGTTTAAATGAAACTTGCGGAAAATAAAGAGAGACACGCGGACGGAGTCTACACAACACTTTCAGTACACTGGGATAGGAGAATATAAGTTGGTAAGTGTGAGTTTTTCTATTTTACAAAGGCGTTTTTTAAGGTGAGGAACGAATCGAGATTAGCACGCAAGAGGGAATTCTGCATGAAGAATAAATCGATATAATACTTGCAATAAGTTGCGCCGCAGCGTGGCGGTTACGACGCTCTTGTTGGAAACTTTTGCGCGTTTTCACAATTTTTTCACTTTACATCAAGGTTAAAACATTTAGAGAAAAATCTTTATAATAATACTAGGTACAGAGCTAAGCTAGGGGTTCGTATAAAATTTAAACCTAGCAGCGTATTCAATTCGATGATATGACCAAAAAAGGGGTTTTCGAAAGGTGACATTTTAATCATCGAGAAAACTTTCACCAATCAAGTTTTACTTTACAACAATGCTTGATAAGACCTTTTAGTTATCATTACCAACATTTTATATTTGTAGCATTTCGTAAGTTCAGTTAGAAATCGTCGAAAAAATTCGTTCCCCCTCTTAAGGGTTGCGTACCTGAAGGGTGCCAAATGGACCTTAACCTTGATCTGCCTACTCTTTCTGTCCGTCTGTCCGCCCTTTCAAGGGCTGCATCTTTGGAAACGTAATAGGTAAGCAGTTGGAATTTTCATTGGTGTCTATTAGCGACTTAATAAACGCGGTCTAAATAACTATCTTTTTTTGTTCCCTTCTGTAGTAGTAATTGTATAGGATTGTGTGGTCAACTGTACCGAACTAAAAAAAAAAGTTGAAGTTGAATAAGAAAACAGCGCACGGTTTCCAGCCAGTTTCAACTTTTAAATCGAAACAAATAATGCAGTGCATGTGGAGGGATTTTTCTATTTTCTTCGAGACTGAACATTTCAAGAATCACCCCCTACATCTTGAAATTGTAACTTAAAACACAAAACAGCCATCTTGTTTTGAATAATACAGACAACAAAAATTATCAGACAGTTTTTTTCTGAATTTTTATGTCTCATCAGGCTTAACTTTTTTTTCATATTGGTAGCGCACAAAATGAGGTTTGGAATCTGGACAAAGGTGGTTTTTGCACAAATAAATCCAGACACAAAACCTTCGCAGAACTTATTTATGGGGGTACAATAGAAGTCCATACCTAATATTCACTTGCTACGCAAAAAAAAAGTCATTTGTCATCCTTAGGTATATCGTTCGGAAGAATACGATTACCCAAAACGACTTTACCATGTAGATACATATAGTTGATTGTTGTATTAATTTACTTCTAGGTTTCTATTTTTTTGCTCCATAGTTTGACTACTGAGAGCTTTATTGTACGTAACGCCAATGAAAGAAACTAGTGAGCATAGTGTAAGAGTGTTGTATGTGAGTAGAATAGTTAATGCAACAATTGAAAAGTCGCTTCTTTAAAGTAGATACGAACGTACTCGTACCTAATCCAAATACATAAAAAGTTAACCTTCCTTTCGTGAGTAGGAATATTTACTAACTTCTTACGTTCGATCGGCAAGATTGAAATTGTTTTATGTGTTTTCCCTTACGATACATATGTAGATAGGATCTAGGTATGTTTTCGTGAAGTGTGCATAAAGATTTTGCGGACTTAAGAAAGTAGGTATGTAAAGTTCGATCATACGACACCCTGTCGCGACTCACCAGTACTCACCACCCGTGATGTCTAGATTTGTTTTCTGCTGTCTAAAACCTAATGACAGGAAATATTTTCATTAACGCAGATAGATTTTATGTACCGAGAGCTATACGCTAGAATACCCATTTTTGTTCCACTGACGCTTTTATATACCTAGTGCTTTTTCCTAATAGACCTATTTTGCCAAAAGGTTTTATTGCACAAAATCAGGATACTTTTGTGAGTTGTGACTCCTACAGTGAGTTCCCTTGAACTTTTTTGTCGTCTATCGCGTAAAAAATAAATAATAATCACTTTTTGATAAAAAAGCTATACTTACTTAAGAAGCCACTCAGCTTGGGGAATTCCAAAAGATATTTGGTCGAAAGATAAATATCATATTGCGAATTAAGATTAAGCTGCGAAGCTGGCTTGAGATAAGTAGCTTAAAAATATACTTCTTCGTGCATTTGCAATTCAGGGGCATTTTGAGATACTGCAACATAGGCCCGGTTTCTGAATTGAGAATTTCACTAATTACATACTTAAGTATCGTTTTGTCATATTCTTTTGTGTGACATCTGCGGAAACAGGACGATACTTAAGGATTTGGTTAGTGAAATTCTCAATTCAGAAATCGGAGGTTAGTAAGCTGTTTTAAAAAAATACTTTTTAACACGCTTTTATAAGCTTGGCCTGTATGTATGTATGTATGTAACGGAATCTTTGAGCATAATTTTCACCAATTTCCAGAAGTCTGATTTATTTGAAACTTTGTATGCGTATCAAGGACCAATGACAATGCAATAATTTGATAACAGTTTTGCATTAGACACATACAGTCCCATTATACAGGGTGGATTTTTGAGACAGGGCAGTAAGGGCAGGTACCTTAACCGTTATAGTTACAGAAAAACGTTCTTAGGAGACCTTCCATAACTTTTTGAGATATTATTAACTGTGTTCACAGATTTTGGAAAAAATGTATGGTCAACAAAAAACTGCTAAAATAAAAAATAGTTATTTGTTATGCAAGAATGCAAAATTATTGTTTGCGGCGAGTGCTTGTATTGAATACCGAGCTAGCGAAGGTTTCTAAAATTGAGCCACGAGCGTAGCGAGTGGTTCAAAAAAAGAAACCTGAGCGTAGCGAGGCATTCAGAAGCTCGAGTCGCAAATAATATTGCATTCGTGCGAAACACAAAACTTTTCATCTCACAGAAGCGAGGAAATGATTTTGTTAGCCAAGCGTGACAAACAATAGACATAGGTAGAGGTACCTACCATAGAGGTTAGTGAAACGAGTTTCCTTCTTTTTTGCTTCTTCACAAAGGATTATGTGGCATTGCCTAGCAACGGGTTGTTGATTACAAATCGTGTCTTCTTGAAGTGTCATAAAATCAACAACCCGTTGCTAGGCAATGCTACAAGTTGAAGGAGTTCCTTTTTTTTTTTTATTAGGGCGTCGAGTTCAAATTTCGAAGCGCACAAAAATACAACGCGGTTTAAAAAAGGATCTTCTACGATCGCATGTTTAAAGTAACAGAGTACTTTCCGAGCATGGGAGATGAAAAAATATATTATGCCAATCGATTCACTTTCATGTGGGATCAAAAGACTCTAAGGGAGGTTTGAGTACTAGAAATGTCAAAAATTTACAAAAAAATGATAAATAGAACAAAATATTAAAAATAAATAACAGTTTAAAAAAAACTAAAAAAACACGCTTTTATAGCTAACCGAACTAAAAAGTAGAAAATAATTTTTAATTACAAAGAGTTTAAAATTATAAGAAAATTTAAGTTATTAACAGAATAATACAATTCAGAGTAAAAAAGCGTGGGGTGCATCTCAAGATAGTTGCCAATTGAACGATTGTAACATTTAATATATCAAGCACCCTACGCTTTTTACTCTGAATTGAGTTATTCTGTTAATAACTTAAATTTTCTTTTAATTTTAAAGTCTTTGTAATTAAAAATTATTTTCTACTTTTTAGTTCGGTTAGCTATAAAAGCGTGTTTTTTTAGTTTTTTTTAAACTGTTATTTATTTTTAATATTTTGTTCTATTTATCATTTTTTTGTAAATTTTTGACATTTCTAGTACTCAAACCTCCCTTAGAGTCTTTTGATCCCACATGAAAGTGAATCGATTGGCATAATATATTTTTTCTATATCTAAATGAGTTAGAGGGCTGGCCTGGTTAGCGATTTCAAGTCTTATTGTATGCTTACTTACGGCGTATTTTTTCCTTTCTTTTTACCTAAGAAGAAGATGGTGCGTAACCGAGATACGCAAAAACACGTACCACTTAATTGAATATCTCCAGATAGCTAGAGCGTGTAGGCAAACCTTATTACATCTTATCTTCTAGTCTCGGCGGTTATCCCGAACTACGGAGATGTCGCAGTCAAGTTGCAATATCCGAAAACTTGTAAGTATCCTAAATAGTTATAGTTGTAGAATACACAAACATTTACTAGATTTCCTTAGAGAACCGCACTGGCTCGCATACGCACACCTCGTACGCCTTGCAACAACCACAGGAGTAGGTAACTTGAGTCATCATATCACCATAGGATACTCAGTTTTGCCCATAACTCCTGGATGGTTCACCAGATAACTAAAATCCTTCCTTATCGGCCTAAATTGTATCACAAACATGCCAAATTCCAAGATTTCCAAGTTTTAATAATTTAAATGTTTGTCCTCCTCTTTTGCCCCTATAGAGGGGGATGATCACAAAATATTTGATTAGCGGATGACAACGTTGTTAAACGAACTTGTCATGCCACATTTTAACGTGATGGTCAAGGTTCACTACCAATGAAACCAAATATATTATCTTCCTTTTGGTTCTTTATGTAAGAAAAAACGGCTACTTTTGACTTGTGCAGGATTCATTATTATTACACTTTATTGCACAAAATAAAAACTTAAATAACAATGGTGAGAAATTACATACAAGGGCGGACTTATTTCAATAGAAATTTCTTGCAGCCAGCCAAATAAATTGAGAGTAGGTTCTAGGATTTGGAATCTAGAAAGAAAGCTCAAAAACTGGTCCTAAAATAGTTAAGCCTAGGGAGTCTCTATTAACGGCTCGTTTTTAGCATAAAAGGCATACAAAAAAAAAGATGTTTTTTTTCAGTGTGCCTCGACCGTCACCTTAAGTCTCTAGTATGAGTAGAGCACTTCAAGGTTTCTGAGATTTCTTTTTTTATGCGTCAGCGGTAACTTTTTAGATGTCCTCTTTCACATTTCCTAGGATATTTACAAGTTTACGGATAATGCAACCTTCCTGCGACTGAACGAAGATACCAGCCGTCTGGGTATTCGACTAAGTAATAATTAATTTCGGCCGCCGTATTACGATTACTTATTCAACAGGCGTAACCGCTAAATCTTCCCAAATTTGCAGTTTAACTGGGCTTTTTGTCTCATTATTACCTTTTGCTGTGATTGTGGGCTGTTTTGCAGGATTATCGAGGGTCAAATCTACCTTAATTAAGGCACGTAAGCAGACTAAACTGAGAAGATGAAATTTATAGGTTATGCTAGGAACTCCGTCTAAAAAGGTTCCAGTTCTGTCTAAAAAGCGCCTTCTCTGACGCTGTTTAAATGTCTAAATAATCAACGATAAGTGTTAACTAAGCGTGTTAACTAATTGTCAAAATGTAATAGTACATTACTGCCGCGATCTGTAATGAGTGCGTTTCTGGCGCGCTTTTGATGGCCGACAGAGCGCAGCGTAGCGCAGCTCAAGGCCCTCACAGTGCGGTCAGCATTGCAGCCCTTGATGGACAAGCTGAAATGAAGGCCGAGACCGAAGGTCGAGGCCTTTATAGCGCGGCCAGCAAGGGCTGCAATGATGACCAAACTTGAGGGCCGAGAGCGTAGCTAAGCTAAGCTCGAGGCAATCATAGCGTGGCCAGAAGCGCACTCATTGCAGACCAAGGCTTGTATAGTGCTTTACTCAAACAATGCGAGTAATTAAAATATTAATTAGAATAGTAATTAACATAGTAATTTAATTAGCTTACCATTTGTCGTAGATTAAGTACTTTTTGTCGATTTTCCATTCCGCAAACTTTTTGTTGGTAAGCTTGCTTGTATTTTTCTTTTGACTTCGGTGGCAATAAATTTCCAATTACTAATTTCGCTTGATTTTGAATGTCCGGCGGTGTTAAACACATTAAATCCGAGGATTCGTCGCTTTGAGAGTTCACTTTTTCAACAAAAACACAGAAAAAAATCACTTCGAACAACGCGCGAAAAGTCGAAAACAATATGGCCGCGCTTTTTTTTCTGTGCAATGTGTCGACTGCCAGTACCCATACAGCCTAATTCTAAATAAATACTTTTTGCACCTGATGTTTGAGTTCTATTTATGAAACAAAACTCGACATTAATATTTTTCTGGCCGCAAAACACAAGACATTAATGAAATTCCATACAACTTTTCTGGCGCCTAATCCAAGTAGCCCGCAAGTCCGACTTTGCTCAAAGAAGGTTGTCGAATTAATGTCCACATTACGAGCTTTTTTGAGTAAATGTATGTACCTACTTCTTTATGGGCCAAGCCTGATATAAAAGATATTTATTTTTATTTTATAGACGTCTAATAGACAAATACACCATTAAAATAGGACAAATAGGAAATTTTTTGTATTTTTTGTGCCTTTTTTTTTACTTGTTTATTTTCATTATTTATTGACTTTTGTTTCATATTTTGACGGAGCTTTTGTGAATGTTTGTGATTTGTTTTTGTTTTTATTTTTTTTGTATGAACAAATAATTTCACAAATATAAAAGATACAATGTAAAATTCGTGACTTTGCTGCAAAAAATATACTATGTGTGCTGGGCAAGTATACTCCGTCATTTATAACTGTGCCAAGCACTGCAGCGTCCGAATGGTAACTTCACCCATCTAGTGTGAGTGAAGATGCCACAATCATCTCATTACGTTGATGCAAAGGCCTAAAACTTGCTAAAAGCCATTTCTTCCACAGACGGCTACATTTCTAAAGACACATAGTGTTGGGTTTCCCAATTTGCCTGTTGGAATAAATTGTTCCATTCACTTATAGAAGGCGTTCCGATCGACAGTGAAATGTCTTTAATTCACTTATCGGAGATTTCGAGCAGATAGCAGGAAGCGAGTCGGTAATAAACGTTATTTCAGGCGTTAACTAACTCTGCTCTGGGCCTTACGTTATTATTGATGGGATCTAATTTAGCTGCTTTGTGATGTAACGCGTCTCGGGAGTTCAAAATTTGACAGGGACCTTTATGTTGTCATTCTTAACTACGTAAAACGGAGTGAATAGAAACTGGAGTGTGAATAGAAACAAGGGAAAGTAAAATTACTGGTGACCTACCAAACAGTGGACAACAGTACTAAACAGATACTGGTTTCAGTTGTGTTTCTATTCATACTGTGTTTTCTATTCACTCCGTTTTACCCGGTATGTTTAGGACCTAGGAGCAGTCATCGCTAGAACCTATATTATAGAACCAACGGATATAACTGGTGTTACCATATGCTATACTAGCTCCCCTAAAATAACCGGTTTTTTTACAGAATAAGCACACTGTAATAACTATACTAATATATCAATTTAGACAGCTTTGGTCAAAAAATAAAAATAAACATGAATTTAATTAATTGATAATACTAGACATACTGATAATAGTGTCAAGTGTGTAAGCAATTTTTTTACCAGACACAGCAAAGTCTACTCTATCAACCTACCAACTCCCAGCCTTGTACGATGAAATAAGTTGAATGGTCATCACTCATCAGCTCTCAGCTACAATGTGTTGACTGACTGAGTAAATCCGAGTGTTCAATCTTTCGACGCCACCTCCGATGTGGCTGATCTCTACTTTCCGGCTGTCTTCCTTCAGCGGTTTCTTACACGTGTAACGTTTTAGTTTAACTAAGTAAAAAACTAAGTCTGCGCGGACGATGTCGCGGGCAAAAGCTAGAAGTAAATAATAACGCTACATGTCAAAGAGGGGGAATTTAATTCCAGGAAGGGAAAACTGTAAGAAATGTCATCGTCATCTTTTTTCTACGCTTGCTGTGGAAATATTGTGAGAAAATGGGAACTCGAATCTTTAGTTCTTTTTGTCTTGTCTTAAAAAACTGTTATTTGAAATACTTTTAACGGATTTTATACTCATGTTAAAAAGTGTTTCAAATACTTATGTATAGTCAAGTGCTCGTGAAAACTTTAGACATTACTACGAAGGGCACCAACCAATAGGTAGATGGTCTGAGGAGATAAAGGCAGTGGCAGGAAGAAGCATCCACCAGACAGTCCACATTGCAGAAAACCGTTCCTAATGGAAGTCAGTGCGTCATGGTCATGATCCTCTTCCATGAGGTATCGATGTAGAAGATTTAGTTGTGCGTTACACCAAGAAATCCTAGAAAGAAAATGACAATGTATCGGACACGCGTAGTGGAGATCAAGTCACCTGTCCAAACAAGTACTGACTTGGCAACTTGGCAACTTGTTAATTTTATGTACAATTTTGTAATGCAAAATTTACTATGTGAACTTTTATTATACATTAAGGAATATTGTAACTGTAATTCAAGGCCCCCGAAACATTAATATCGGGGTAAATGTAACAACCAAATAAAAAAAATGGCTATGGCAAAAAACTACCAGGCTGCTCAGTCTGTTGAGAGAGGCTACAAAAACTCGACTCGGCTGGAAAGAGCTAGAGGCTGCCGCGCAAGTCCCCGAACATGGGAGATCCCTTCCTCGAGCCCTATGTCCCTGATAAAAGATAAAAGAATATAATCATCAATCTCAAGTTGTGCGTTAGTTTATTCAAAACATTGTGGCGTATATTTTGTTGGTGATTGTACATTTTAGGTAGATGCAAGAGGCGGCGCGAGCCAGTCCCATGCTTAGTCGGAATAAATAATTGCTCTCCCTTTTGCACTGAATAAGGTCAGAATTAATTGTTCTATCTCACAATAAAGTTGTTATAAATTATCCTCCTCCACTTCATCATTAAATACCCATTTTATTCGTAGAAAATGTCTTCTAATTAATTACTGTTTAGTTTACGAGCGAACTAGTTTCTGCTTATGTCTTCATTCGCATTTGGTATAAGTAAAGTTTTTTTTTTTGGTGCAGTGCCTCATATTGAGGCACATTCACAAAAAAATCTAGCTCGTTTTTCATATGGCAGTTTCATATGGCATTTTTTATCAAATTAATGTTTGTCGACGATACCATCATTAAAACGGAGGCCGCCTTGTGTGACATCGACGATTTCAAAGACTTAATCATCAAAAATCTAAATTAATCTCAGTTTTTGCTGTCACAATGAAAAGGATAGGCATGCCTGTATGATCTTGCCTTCATTAGATTGATGCAATGATAAAAGTTCTTCTTCCCTTGTTCACTAAGTAGGCTTTTTAACTATACAGCTTATTTAGTCTTAGTGATGATGAGTCAAGCAGTCACTAGCTAGGCAAAGACTGTCTTGCTCTACAACCATTGTTTAAAATCATGACTGAATCATTTACTAAAGATTTTTTTATCAGGTTAGAAAAATCGCTCGGGACAGGACTTGAACCCGAAACCTCTTGCATATCGTGCAGGCAATTGAGCTACCGAGTCAAGTAACTCTCGAGTCAGTCCCGAGCTAATTTTTAACCTTATAAAAAAATCTTTATAATGTTTCCTAGCACGGGTTAGTGCTTTAGAAAATACAAAATTGAATCATTTACTGACTGCATGATTAATGTATAGCGGTATAATTTTCTTGCTTGAAGAAAGAGAACGTAATGTATTATTGTGTACGACAAACAGCAACAGCTCCTATTTATTAAATATATTATTACCACCTCTCGGTAATTAAAATAAATAATTGGGGAGAGAATTGAGTGAGTTATGCTCTCGTTTAGTGGTTTAATTAATTAACTAACTATTAAAGTTCGTTTTGATCCCAATTAATATGAAAGTGGTTTCGGTAAACAACCCGACTCCGCAATAAATAGGTAGGCATGTTCAGAATCCATAATCAGAATATTATTTATTTTTAAGTTTAACCCCCGACGACGCAGAAACAGGGATGTTGTAAGTATTTGTGGCTTTTTGTATGTGTGTGTCTGTCTGTGACATCTTAGCTCCCAAACAGGTTAACCGTTTTTTTAATTCTTTTTTATTATGGCTCAATGAAAGTAGCGTGGCGGGAAAAGCACAATTTTATTTTCACAGGTTTTTCAAGTTTGTAGCTAAACTGACCTTTTTTTGTTCAGCGATTTTTGATTCACGACACTATAACAGATAATATTATTTTAATTATTCTAAACAAAAAAGTAACAATATCTGGCAACTGGAAAATAAGTGTTCTGTAATAGTTTTACAGCGAAAATGATATTTTGCTTACTGGTCGCAAGATTAAGGCACGGGTCCAGTGTGCTTATTCAGTTAAAAAAAACCGCACAGTTCTAGTCCTCAAAACCGGTTTATTTGCGAAAAATCTATACTTATAATAAAACTCTAGCGAAGTCAATTCTGTACATTGAATATTTTTAGAAAAAAAGTATCAGGGGTTACTAAGTAAACTATACTGAATACAAAAATGCAAAAAAATCGGTCTATGTCTGTCTGTCTGTCTGTCTGTCTGTCTGTCTGTCTGTCTGTCTGTGTGTTACCTCATCACGCGAATACCGCTGAATAGTTTTCAGTCAAATTTAGGACCGTGACAAGTCCTGGTTCTGGGAACAATCTAGGCTATCCGATGTTCAGAATACATTGCGGGTTGCAATTTTAACTTCGTTTTTTGTAAGAAATATTCATAATTTTGATATAGCTTCTTGAGAAGATATGTTAATAACGTGATACAGAAGAAAATTCCGAAAAAAAAAATTGCATTTCCGGAAAAAAAAATCCGACTTGGAACCTCATTATCTCGGAAACCGTTGATTTCCTAGGCATAGTTCCTTGGGCAAAAATGATCGTTATGATGAGGACTATACAGGGTGTTAAAAGACCGCCAACAGACCCGAAAGCCACTAGACACCAAAACAAAGTACTTTTTCGATAAATTATTGTTGGGAAATTATTTTGGTTTTTTAGGTTATAATTTTGAAAAATATTCTTTCACGGAATGGACGTGTAACGCACAGAAGTCATATTGCGCAAGCGTAGGTATCAGATTATGTTACTTAAGCTTGAAGTGCCGATGTTTAGAATACATTGCGGGTTGCAACTTTAACGTCGTTTTTTGTAAGAAATATTCATAATTTTGATATGGCTTCTTGAAAAGGCATGTTAAGAATCCCCTGAAGCTCTGCCGGAGGGAAGATGGCCGGTGGACAAGGGCAGTGACAGAGTGGCGGCCGAGAACTGGACGACGATCAGTTGGAAGACCAACAGCCCGATGGTCGGACGACATCGACATTGTCATAGCGGCGGAGGGTCCATGGATGCGGATGGCTAGGGACCGTGAGAGGTGGCGCGAGGGGAAAAAGGCCTATACCCAACAGTGGGCAGAGGTGGGCTGATGATGATGATGATGATGATGAAGCTCTGCAGCCCTCTCGCTCGCACTTTTGAAAATTTTAATTTATTGATTCAACTTTGGATGATAAAATATAGTTGCAGACATAGATAATAAACATAGAGACATGTAGACATACTTTAAATTTCACATTTATAGTTTAAAAAATAAATTACTGAACTACTACTTTTAACCGAAGTTCAGTGATATTTTTTTTTATTAGTAGGAATATGAAATCAAAAGTGTGTCCACATGTCGATAGCTTTATTATCTATGTCTGCAACTATATTTTATCGTCCAAAGTTTAATCATTCTCTTACAATCAATTAAAATGTTGAAAAGTGCGAGCGAGAGGGCTGCAGAGCTTCAGGGGATTCTTAAGAACTAGATACTGAATACATTTCTGCAAAAAAAAAATTTGAAAAATCCACTTTGAACCTCATTATCTCGGAAACCGTTGATTTCCCAGGCATAGTTCCTTGGGCAAAAATGTTCCTTATGATGAGGAAAATACGTGGTTTCCCGCTTTGTTGGCGGTCTTTTAACTTTTAACACCGCTCGGTATTCAATACAAGCACTCGCCGCAAACAATAATTTTGCATTCTTGCATAACAAATAACTATTGTTTACCGTTGAGCTGGATAGACAGAGTTATTAGCCGTATGCTTTGCTTGCTGGCTTAGCATGAGAATGAGTAAGACCTTATCTATGGGCTTATAACTTTATCTATCCCACTCTACGTCGAGGGAGATACATATTATAAACCCTTTTACTTCCTAATCAATTCTTATGCTAAGTTTCCTGGTATCTTATCACGGGCGATACTTAATGTAAACAATACATATTTATTATTAATTTTATAAATGTATTGTTTAGATTAGGGTTTTTATTCTATTTTATTCTATTGCTTTCTTTTGAGCCCTGCTACCGCAAGTTAAGAAATAATAACTATTAAAATACCCCCGACATTTTAGCTTCGAATAAGCATATTTAATAAATTGCTGAACCAATTTTGACAAAACATAACTAAGAACATTCGCTAGAAAACCTGCTTTCAAATTTTAAAAAAAAACCTAAAGCTTCCAAATCGTTCACCCATTTAAGAGCTACGGTGCCACAGACAGACACACCCTCATAAACACTTATACAGACACACTCACAAAGCTGTCAAACTTATAACACCCCTCTTTTTTGGTCGGGGGTTAAAAAAAACCTTGCTTTTGAGTTTTCCTCCACAGTCGAATTTAAATTAAATGTCAAATGTGTAAAAACGCATACGAAGTCGCGGGCACAACTAGTTATAAATAAAAATCTTTTTTTTGACAAAAATTAAGTATCATTTGTCGAAAAAAATATTGTTTATTTGGATAAGAGCCACATACAGTATTATGACTATGTTTGTTTATACATAGAGCGCGAAGAGAGTGGTTTAGAGTAAAGTTATCAAAGCATGTTATAGCGGATTATGCTAAGCCAGCAAACATAATGGACAGTAACGAGATTGGTTTGAGCGTGATACAGCTTTGATTGCTCGCTAAACTACTATGAATTTTGCTCTAGGCCAGTTGTTTCCAACCTTTTTATTGTTTGTAGAGACCACAAGTTTAATTTTTTTTTATGAAAGGGAACTTTTATAAAGATTTTTATTAAATCCATCTATCCATTTATCCATCTATTAAAGTATAGCCACCCAAAGGTCAAATCTAGGTCTACCTACATCTAGTAATGACGAGCGCGCACCATCGCGCCCGAAATGTCAGTCTGAAACGCACGAAATTGGCCACTAAGGTTACTATCGCAGAACTCTCCCACAGGCCACTTTCGATGGTTTCACAGACAACCGGTTGGCAACCACTGCTCGAGGTGAATCAATAGAGCTATCAGACTCAATTTTTTAAAACCCTCGGTGCGTGAGTCCCACTCGCACTTGGCCGGTTCGTCTTTGCGCATATTCACTATGCACTCGCTTTGCTAGCTCGTTCAATAAAAGGATAAAACTGTTTATCGAGAAATCGTGCTTCCCTAACAGCTAACGGTTCTTCTTTATATCTAGGTCATACTCGCAGTCATTTGTTTCATACTTGAGACAAAAGACAGAACAAATAAAAAAGGTATATTATTTCACTCACTTATTTGAGTTTCAGCTCGCACGCTGCTGTGTCAGTTATGAATTATTCAGTTTCATTTCTGTGCTTATTTTTATCCCGTGTGCTTATTTTTTTGTAATTTCAAAGTCTACTCGTACGGAGGCAGCTTAAAAGCTTTAAGCTACATTCGGATTATGCCACAATTATACAACGCTGCATAATCTGAAAAACGCATCTGCTTTGCAAATGTCCTGCCCTGAAAGTTGGTCTAATAAAATATAAGATATTGTAGTTTTTCATGGAAAATTACATATTATTATAACCACTAAATCAAAAAAATATTTAAATATTGGAACGACTACCTACTGGCCTAATTAATTATGTAGTTACCTACATTAGCAAAATGAGAAGTACCTCATTAAAGTAGTAAAGTATTTTCAGACAGCCCTTAAATAATTTTACTCAAAAAAGCTCGTAATGTGGACATTAATTCGACAACCTTCTTTGAGCAAAGTCGGACTTGCGGGCTACTTGGATTAGGCGCCAGAAAAGTTGTATGGAATTTCATTAATGTCTTGTGTTTTGCGGCCAGAAAAACATTAATGTCGAGTTTTGTTTCATAAATAGAACTCAAACATCAGGTGCAAAAAGTATTTATTTAGAATTAGGCTGTATGGGTACTGGCAGTCGACACATTGCACAGAAAAAAAAAGCGCGGCCATATTGTTTTCGACTTTTCGCGCGTTGTTCGAAGTGATTTTTTTCTGTGTTTTTGTTGAAAAAGTGGACTCTCAAAGCGACGAATCCTCGGATTTAATGTGTTTAACACCGCCGGACATTCAAAATCAAGCGAAATTAGTAATTGGAAATTTATTGCCACCGAAGTCAAAAGAAAAATACAAGCAAGCTTACCAACAAAAAGTTTGCGGAATGGAAAATCGACAAAAAGTACTTAATCTACGACAAATGGTAAGCTTAAACTTTCGTGAGCACTGCACATTTTTTCTATTAAATCACGGTTTTACTCACTAGTAATTTGTCGGTGTAGCCGACTAGTTTCGGTTCTCATTCGGAGACCTTCTTCATTACTAGTGAGTAAAACCGTGATTTAATAGAAAAAAATGGTAAGCTAATTAAATTACTATGTTAATTACTATTCTAATTAATATTTTAATTACTCGCATTGTTTGAGTAAAGCACTATCCCACCAAAAACATTCTGTAAAAACTAGCCAGGTCTCGATGGATCTGCTTGTTTATCTGTAAAAAAGTAATGAAATCTAGACAAAGTCGTGCCAAGTCTAAGGTTCCTTACTGCGATTTCTTTATTATTATAGTTAATGTTGTGAGACTTGGCCGTTGAAGGGTACACAAGCGGTTCTGGCGACAGATTGGTGCAATTGTGTCATGGAGCACCTGGTTTTGTACCCTTGTGTACCCTTCAACAGCCAAGTCTCACAACATTAACTATAATAAT
Organism: Zelleria hepariella; assembly: GCA_949319315.1. Classification (NCBI taxonomy): domain Eukaryota; kingdom Metazoa; phylum Arthropoda; class Insecta; order Lepidoptera; family Yponomeutidae; genus Zelleria; species Zelleria hepariella. The sequence continues at coordinate 14,286,685 of OX439381.1, forward strand.
AAAGAAATCGCAGTAAGGAACCTTAGACTTGGCACGACTTTGTCTAGATTTCATTACTTTTTTACAGATAAACAAGCAGATCCATCGAGACCTGGCTAGTTTTTACAGAATGTTTTTGGTGGGATTTCACTTCTTTTTGTAGAAACGAGGGCATATTGATTAATTTTATTAGATTTTCTTATTTGACACAGTTTTTAAATTTGTGTAATGTTCGAGTAGAATAAAGTTAATCGTCCGACTATTTCTTGTTGAACGAGCGAGCGAAGTCCTCCGAGTCTGCTGGAACCATCCGGCGTTTGTATGTATGTATGTTTGTATGTATGAATGTTTGTTCGACGATAACTTGAGTAAATTTGGTCGGATCGTTATGAAATTTGATAGGCGGGTAAACTAAATTAAAAGAATTTTTAAATTCGAACATGAGCCAAATCGGTCGATGGGTTGCCGAGATATGGGGTTGTTTAGTTTAAATGCAAAGCGCGCGCGCGCCTGCGCGAATGGCGTAAGCAAAGTTATACATCTGTAACTGAGGTCACGAGTTCATAGTTCGGAGCGAACCACTAGTGGGACGCTATAAGCTAGATTAAATGAAGATGTGTCCCACTACGCTGGATTTTTGCAATGACAGTCGATTTTTTTATGTACCAATAGTAGAAGGGGCATTACCATAGTATCTCTAATAAAGCTGATACCAGCTGAGGGTACTTCATCAGATACTTCAGACCTTAGATTTTTGACATCAAATAAAGCGGCCCACCAAGTTGAATATTTTTTGTAAGGGCGGTATATGTCGATCTATAATAGTTTGGTTGGGCTCTTGTGTTTTCTAATCAGGGTCACCAGGTACTCCAGATCTTCGATTATCCTAGTTTTTATAGTTGTCCCTTTATGTGCCCATTAAACCCTAACTCTGTACCAAATTTCAGCTCTCTGAGTTTATGGGAAGTACTAGTTCTATTAGGGCTCTTGTGTTTTCTAATCAGGGTCACCAGGTACTCCAGATCTTCGATTATCCTAGTTTTTATAGTTGTCCCTTTATGTGCCCATTAAACCCTAACTCTGTACCAAATTTCAGCTCTCTGAGTTTATGGGAAGTACTAGTTCTATCAGGGCTCTTGTGTTTTCTAATCAGGGTCACCAGGTACTCCAGATCCTCGATTATCCTAGTTTTTATAGTTTTCCCTTTATGTACCCATTAAACCCTAACTCTGTACCAAATTTCAGCTCTCTGAGTTTATGGGAAGTACTAGTTCTATTAGGGCTCTTGTGTTTTCTAATCAGGGTCACCAGGTACTCCAGATCTTCGATTATCCTAGTTTTTATAGTTTTCCCTTTTTTGGCCATTCAACCCTAACTCTGTACCAAATTTCAGCTGTCTGAGTTTATGGGAAGTACTAGTTCTATTAGGGCTCTTGTGTTTTCTAATCAGGGTCACCAGGTACTCCAGATCTTCGATTATCCTAGTTTTTATAGTTGTCCCTTTATGTGCCCATTAAACCCTAACTCTGTACTAAATTTCAGCTCTCTGAGTTTATGGGAAGTACTAGTTCTATTAGGGCTCTTGTGTTTTCTAATCAGGGTCACCAGGTACTCCAGATCTTCGATTATCCTAGTTTTTATAGTTTTTCCTTTATGTGGCCATTCAACCCTAACTCTGTACCAAATTTCAGCTCTCTGAGTTTATGGGAAGTACTAGTTCTATTAGGGCTCTTGTGTTTTCTAATCAGGGTCACCAGGTATTCCAGATCTTCGATTATCCTAGTTTTTATAGTTTTCCCTTTATGTGGCCATTCAACCCTAACTCTGTACCAAATTTCAGCTCTCTGAGTTTATGGGAAGTACTAGTTCTATTATGATGATCATGAGTGAGTGAGTGAGTGAGTGTGTGTCATAAATGCGAAACTTTGCTTTCGCTTAACTTCGGAACTAAATGACCTACAGACTTGAAATTTTGGATTTTAAGTATGTGATTATAGCTTACTAGATGACGAAAATTTCTGCGTTCTGGTCTTATCCAGAGGTTCTCAAATAGGGGCCTGAAAATGCGGCGAAATGGTTCCAGTAAAGGATGGTACGGCAGTGTTTGCTTCGCGCTCGACCTGGCGGGGGCACTGCCGTGCCCCCAGATACAAGCCTTGGTCTGCAATGAGTGCGCTTCTGGCCACGCTATGATTGCCTCGAGCTTAGCTTAGCTACGCTCTCGGCCCTCAAGTTTGGTCATCATTGCAGCCCTTGCTGGCCGCGCTATAAAGGCCTCGACCTTCGGTCTCGGCCTTCATTTCAGCTTGTCCATCAAGGGCTGCAATGCTGACCGCACTGTGAGGGCCTTGAGCTGCGCTACGCTGCGCTCTGTCGGCCATCAAAAGCGCGCCAGAAACGCACTCATTACAGATCGCGGCAGTAATGTACTATTACATTATAAAGAATTGAGCGAAAAGGCATGTCTGGTTTCTGCCTGACTGCACTTAGCCTTCCCAAGACTGTGGCTTTTTCAAATACATTTCTAGTAGTTCCTACCATTAGCGACATGGCTTTAGATGCTTTAGAACTTTAGATAGGTTCTTTCTCCGACTGGGAAGCAGACTTACTATGGACGCATTTGTAATTCACAGAGCTGATATACATGAAACATGTTGTAGGAAACATTAGACTCACATTAGAGAATCATTCTAACTCATGAATATAAACAACTTTCAGCAAATAAGGCGATTTCACAATATGCTACCCCTCATAATGGCCATATTCCGAATAACAGCAAGGAGTTCTTGTTACGTCGATGCTGGGACAAAAACCTGAAAGAAAATGTCCTTCGGCTTCTTCCACTTTTTTGGGGTCTTTAATTTCATATTCTATTCCAATTCGTTTGACTGATGATAAGGTACCTTATTCAGGTGTACATCTAAAAAAAAACTGGGTGAGCTTCACAATAAAGGCGCCAGGTATTTCCATAACTTCTGAAAGCCAGCAGACTGGCTGCATACTGACGGGCCACTGAGCTGAGAATTCGAAGAAATTGGCTCTAAATTCGAAATTCGAATCGCGTCGTGTCGCGCAGTGGCCGACGCGCTTGTGACATGGCGAGATACGATGAGGCAGTACACCGAGAGCTGTTCTCAATAAAAATCCATAGAGTACCGTCTCTCTTGCATGAATATGACTTCTAGATGAGGTTGAAACTAGTTGGGTATCCCGACGTCAATTAAATAAAGTGAAGCCGTGTAGCTAATATAAAATGAGCAGTATGCATGCAGTGCTGCGAAAACTTTTTCAGAGCTTGGTCTGTCGTTTTCATCAAAGAATATTTCTTTTTCAATAGACATTTAATACTTTGATCGGTAACTGATTATGATCTGAACGGCAACAGAACTTAAAGACAGAACTACTAGGTACTCGCCGTGAGATTTTTTGCAGAACGAAAAAAACATTTGTAGATTTTTCTGGTCTTTTAAAATTGAGAAACTGTAACCCTATTTATTGATCTAGACACTGTTTAAATCGGCATTTTTCTTACAACTTCTAACCTATGGAAAACCAACTTCTGTCACTTTACCCAAGAGCTTTTCAGCTACGGTCTCCCGGCCCACAGTATTGGCTGCCCGCATTAGCCGGCTCGCGAGGTCGCTTCGATGCATTCTGCTATTCCGTCTCGTCCGAACCGAGAATCGGGATTTAAACCCGCAAATTGTACGAATCTATAGATTCTAGGCTTTGCTCCTATCTGTAGCATGTCGTGTCTGTTCAACATAATGTCCGTGCAAGTGAGTTGTTGGGAATTATTTAAAAGTTAAAACTTATATTAATTTCCGTGTGGGTCGGGCGCGACCCATGGAAGTCTACATCTTTACTATGTAAAGGTACGTGTGAGTTACTACGTATGAGATGTGAAATGACCGCTAGCGCTAGCAGACGATTTGTGGCGCCTTACCGAGGAGATTAATTAGTAGCTTAGAAAAAACAGGGTGTATATTTTCGGGTGTCAAAAGAAATCTCTAAGAAAAGTAACCATTTTATTTTAAGTATTCGAAATTCCTCAAAATTGGCCCCTAGATAATGCAACCCATTGATAAAAACTTTGGGTCAGGAGTACTCAGGAGGGTGACAAATATACTCGATGATGAACTACAGGCACAGGACATACTGATATCACCTGAATATCGTTCCAAATGGAAGAAAGAAGGAAGTTGTGGTGGTACCTACATGTTCACGTAAGTACAAGTAGAGTTTTCAAAAGTAAGGAGGCATTTCTCATAGTTCGCGTTTCTCTACAGTTCAAATTAAGCACTAAAGATTATATTCAGCTCGTTAAACAAATACGCAACACAGTGGTTCACTAAATCTGTAGCGCAGTGGTTGTATTTGTAAATCAAATGCACACATACGTGTACAATAAATTAAGACAAGAGAACGCAAAAGTCCTACTCAAACTTGTTGAGTTTGCGCGCGCTGTTTTAGCTTTCAATGTTTGTAAGACTTGCAAGTCAAGCGCTGAGGGAAAAGCAAACTTAACCCTTTCACAGGGTGGAAGGAACTTACCTACAACCACATTTCCTCGTTTTTGACAAACGTTACAAACATTTATGAATTTCTAGTAACAATATCAGTCGCTAGCTGTGGTAAAAAAATATGGATAGGAATCCTGAGTGAGCGGAGTGAAATGAAGACCTATAGGTACCTGTCGAACTCTTTTTATATGAGCCTTATTCCCTTTTGTTCAGCCCTGCTGGTGGGACATGTAAATTCATACACTTACTTTTGTGACTACCTAGAAACCCAGAGCTTTGGTCTTCAATTAGAGTCCGGTCCACCTAACCGCGGGTTTGCTCAAGCTGTTTTCCTTAAGTGAGTCCATTCAAACTGCATAGTTGATTTTGTCAGTTAACCAGAAACTCGCTAAGGGTTTCACTAACAAACCTTTAGAAATTCGTCTTCGAAGGTGCACTAATGTGGTCCGATCCAGGGGTAACATGGCCGCAAGGTGACGTCTCCAGTCGTCTGACTTCTTAATAGTTTACGTAAGGCCTTAGGTCACCAGATGGTAATGCCTGCATGCATATGCAAAGCTTATGTGCAATTAACTGACTGTCGTCGGGAAGCATCACAGAATATCAAGACAGGCGTAGAAGACTGGCACTCGATTTACCTAAGAATTCTCATTTAGTGAACTCTCTTATCAAATAAAATCAAAATAATTATTTGAGATGTTCAGGCATCCATAAATGACATTAAATCCTAAATTAGATACTACCTAAGATAAGTATTCTCAATAAATCTATTTAACCTCTGTCAGTAGGTACCTAAAAAAAAAGGTAACTAAGTGATTGGTTTCAATATCACGTAGGAAACCCAAATCTGGGCAGAAAATTGTGTGAATGAACAAAAAGGAATGGCGAGGCATCGCAAGACGCGCAAATGACATTGATGGGGCTAAAATTAAATGAGTGAGGACTATGAAGGTTTTGTAAAGTGTGATATTATTGCCCTCTCCCGCTTTTACGGCTGACTGGAAGATTATTTTACAGAAATTATAATAAATGTACATAATGTTTTACATCTTTGTTAAGTTTGTAAAGATAACTAACTGACAAGAAGAGGAAGATTCATCCTAGAATGGAATATCCGTCTCACTCTATTCTATGTCACAGTGCCTAATAGGTCTTCAGGGACCCTCCCATGTCGAGTTCTGAAATAGTGGATCAGTACCTCCTTGTCTTGTTCCCGCTAACGATCTATGCCTGTCCTGCTCTCCAATTAGAGCCATTGGATTAAGAAACGGACATGTAATTCGATTTTTGCTCCAGTTTGTTAGGGACTTGTTGTGTAATGCTGTCCCTGATTCCAAAGATTACTCAAAGCTTTGTAGATCTTATATCGCTATGTAAGCAAAATACTGCATCAATACACGCATGCAATCTCTGGCCGAGAGGAGTACTCCAAGATGCATCGAAAAAATCTTTTGACAGTTGAAGTGATAACAGCAAGCGTAGCATAAGGCTGGGTTAGAGCGTATCTATAGGTATAAACCAGAGATGGGTATAGACGGAGTTATAAAACTCTGTCTATCCCGCATCAAACAAAAGAGTGAGAAACATATAGCTATAAACCCATAGATACGCTCTAACCCAGCCTTATGCTACGCTTGCAGCCAGTTGCAATGAGTAAATATTGTTACTTTATTTAGTTTTATCTGAATTCGCTCTTTTTGACGATATAGCTACATTGACGACGCTTTACCACGTGAGTTTTTTACATTCTTCAGAATACAATTAGTACATTACTGCCGCGGTCTTTAATGGGTGCGTTTCTGGCGCGCTTTTGATGGCCGACAGAGCGCAGCGTAGTGCAGCTCAAGGCCCTCACAGCGTGGTCAGCATTGCAGCCCTTGATGGACAAGCTGAAATGAAGGCCGAGACCGAAGGTCGAGGCCTTTATAGCGCGGACAGCAAGGGCTGCAATGATGACCAAACTTGAGGGCCGAGAGCGTAGTTAAGCTAAGCTTGAGGCCATCATAGCGTGGCCAGAAGCGCACTCATTACTGACCAAGGCTTGTATAGTGCTTTACTCAAACAATGCGAGTAATTTAAATAGATCCAGCTTACCTTTTGTCGTAGTTTACTTTCTGTTGATTTTCTATTCCGCAAACTTTTCGTAAGTTATACTTGTATTTTTCCTTTGACTTCGGTGGCAATAGGTACCTTTAAAATATCTAATTTCGCTTAATTTTTATATTCGGCTTTGTTAAGCACATTGAATCGGAGGATTCGTTGCTTAAAGAGTTCACTTTTATTTACAACAAAAATTGCACGCACAGAAAAAATCACTTCGAACAACGCGCGAAGCGGCGAAAACAATATGGCCGCGCTTTTTTTTCTAAGCAATTTGTAGACTGCCAGCACCCAAACAGCCAAATTCTGAATAAATACTTTTTGAGCCTGATTTTTGAGTTCTATTTTTGAAAAAAAACTCGACATTAATGGATTTTCATACACTTTTTCTGGCCGCAAAACAAGACATTAATGAAATTCCATACAACTTTTCTGGCGCCTAATCATAGTAGCCTGCAAGTCCGTCTTTGCTCAAAGAAGGTTGTCGAATTAATGACCACATTACGAGCTTTTTTGAGTAAAATATTTTAAAACTTAATAATACAATAATATTATTTCACGTTACCTAAACATCCAACCTAGAAATTAATTCTCAGCACCAGTAATGTAATTTGGAGTTTAGTTCCTCCTACATCCTACATGAAGAGAATTAACTGAAAATTAAAATGTTGGCTTTTGAATAATGCCATTATTATTTGGACCGCGGATGGAGAGGTAGATTACGAGTAATATCGAGTTTGAAATTTCATCCACCGAAAATTATGAATAAATTGTTTTGATAAAAGTATTCTCAGTATTTTTTCACGTCAATTTATTTAAAATAAACTTTAGTAACCACTGCACCTTTCTTCGGTGCATGCGCCGTGTCTCCTATAAGATTAAGGTCTCCGAATGAGAACCGAAACTAGTCGGCTTTTCTGACATCAAAAGTATGTGAAACCATTCAATTTACCTGTGTACTATTTATGGGTGCTTAGCAAACGAAAGTTGTTTAGTTTACTTATTGCTTAACAATATTTTTAGTACCACTATCAAGAGCTCCGAAACTCACCAATCGATCACGAATAGAAAACGTGATTCAGTTTCCTACTCCATACAAGCGCTTTTTATTTGCCCATTAGCTCTGAAAACTTTTTCCGGGAAACTTTATCTTGAACTAAGTAGTTCTTAGTTCGCATGCTGAAGAGAGTTGCAAACCCTTCCTTCAGTATTTACCGAAGTGTCTACAGGTTCTGATTCTGAACGTTATGTACAATGGAATTAAAAATCAAAACACAATTTACTTGTTGCCACGAGCTTCTTGTTTGTTTAGAACAAAAATAATTAAGGCAGGTCGGTAAATAAAAATGTAAGGCAGCTTTAATGCCTAATTACATACGACCCTTCGAGGCATTGTCTGAGGGCGTCCGGCCGCCGCGGCTCGACCCAATTTGATGAGTCTTTCCAATTACTATGCAGATCCCTCGCCTCAAAGGAAATATGGACAGAACGTCGGTTTCATCGTCATAATTTAAAACTAAGAGCGTATTAGCAGTACAGACAAATCTGTTGAAAAATCTGTTACTGTCTCGCGTGCGCAAATTCTGAGCGAAAGGGACAACCTGAAGAAAATCTACAAAACCGAGGTTTCATAATTAATTATTCCCCACTTTCCTCTCTCAAAACTGATCCGGTTTTACACTTTTTTTTCGCCACTGATATCACAAGATACTACCTAAATTTCTGACCGTCTTGTTTTTAGGGTTCCGTACCCGAAGGGTGCCAAATGGGACCCTATTACTGACTCTGCTGTGCGTCCGTCTGTCTATCCGTCTGCCACCAGGCTGTATCTTATGAACTTGTTTTTTAGGGTTCCGTACCCGAAGGGTGCCAAATGGGACCCTATTACTGACTCTGCTGTGCGTCCGTCTGTCTATCCGTCTGCCACCAGGCTGTATTTTATGAACCTTGATAGTTAGGCAGTTAAAATATTTACAGATGATGTATTTATGTTGCCGCTATAGCAACAAAATACTAAAAAAACAGAATAAAATAAATATTTAGGAGCAAAAAAAACACGTTTGTTGTATAGGAGCCATAAAAAAAAACGTGATTGTTTGCTCGTTTTTGCTCGATATTGATAACGGCAACAGGTAGACGCTTGAAATATTCACAGAATGTTGAGTTATATTATTCACAGGTTCTTTTGCGCATGTCTATGATGTGTCTACTGTCTAGCTCCTGGCAGTAAATTAAAGTTTGCCGACACTTTTCAAACATTAATTACACTGTCTTTGTGCTCTTGATGCCCATATTTTCTACTTCAGTATGGTGATTGTTCAATTTGCACTTTATCTGGTCTTGTTATAATACCCTTGTTTTGTTGGTGCAACAACGTCTAGCTAAAATCACTTCCAGTTCCGACTTAAACCTTTCGTCCTGCCTGAGTATGTTTTTCAAGTCGTTATTGATTTTGACTCGTTTTGGTTTGTAATTTGATTACGTTGATTGGATTTAAATCTGACCAATATTCATCGATCATTGATTTCTGTTTTTAAATCGTTAAATGCCTATTAATAGATACCTACGTCTTCATAGGTTATCAGTTTTCCGCAGCAAAGCTACATTTTTCCACTCCCTGCGGAAAAGTGCGAGGATCCAAAGTAAAAGACTCAAAGTAAAAGTAACATAAATCTGTCCATTTTCTAGACGCTGAAAGAGGAAAGCGGGAAAATTGGCGGTCGTATACCTACTCAAAATTAAATAACCTTCTCCACTCAAGCAAATCTTATTACTGAAGATAGGAGGGAACGCTTTCTCTAGAAAAAAAAGGAAAAAGAAAAACACGCCTACAGGAGAGGGTTGTTCCTAAAGAGGTCCGAAGCCTCGGGTACACAAGGAATGCCGCAAGTCTTCGATTGGATTCAGCAAGCAGATAAAAAGGGGGAAAAGATCTGTACCCAAAAGTGGGTAGAGGTGGGCTGATGATCACGATATTCGATGAACTTCGGAAGCCTTCGATTAGATTCAGCAAGCAAAAAAAAGGGGGAAAAGGCCTATACCCAAAGGTGGGCAGAGGTGCCAATGATGATGATTCTCGATGAACTTCGGAAATCTGACTAGTGAATATCGATGCAACTTTTTGTAGTAGTGGTATATATATTTAGTTAGTCGGACTAAAGTAGCAGCCATAGACTTAGCTTTTATTTTCCTTTTCTTAGATACGACTATACTTAGACTCTCTATAAAAAGTTTAGGCAAGAGCCGAGTAGATGGCTGCCGGCTCTATCGACTCTTATCGATCTATCAGCTTCTTTAATCTTGAAGCTGTTTGACAATATTAAGCGCCTGCACGGTATGCAAGAAGTTGCGGGTTCAAGTTCTGTCCTTATAAAAATCCTTTTTTTTTAACCTTATAAAAATCCCTATAATAAACCAATTTGAAAAAAAAAACATAATATTTCAGTAACTTCGCATTATATTTATTAGCATATTTGAATAAACATTGCAAAGAGAATGAATTAATAAACATCATCAATATTGACAAGATACCGTCAATGGTAGAGGGGGGAACAGATTGTGTTAATCTTAAAACAAACCTCATATATGTGTGGACTTTTGGCGGCTGTCCTGTCTTAAACGAACTCTCCGAGAGAATCCAGTCTTTTGCCTCCCGAATTCTCCATACCTCAAGTAACTCTGCCAAGAACTCTCCTCGTACAAACGAGCTTTAAAAGAGGCTTTATTTGAGGAAAATAAATACGAGACTGAATAAAAAGGAAAACGACTTTTGAAATCCGCAATCCGTAATTAAACGCCGGTACCATTGGTATTTTGAAAGGTATTGGAAAAGCTTTATTTTTTACGAAAAACACAATGTATTTTTACTTGGAGGGAGATTATTACTTGCCGTAAACAGTTAATTATGATCACAGCCATTTGATTAGGCGGGATACTGGACGATGGACAAATGAAAGCAGTCACAGAATGATGGCCTAGAACAGCTCGACGTACTGTGGGCAGGCCGTCGACCTAATGGGTCGATGACATCAACAAGCCGGCTGGAAAGCAGTGGCCAATACTAGCAAGGGATCGAAGAGGTTGGCATAGCAAAGAAGAGGTATATGCCCGACAGTTGGGCTGGATATACAGGAAAAATTTTGAATAGCTTTCAAAAGTCGTAGAACAAAGTTTGTTGGAAATCGCATTTCGAATTTGACGTATCTGACGTCAACTTCTAAATGCGATTTCCAACAAACTTTGTACTGAGACTTTTCGAAAAGCTCGATACTTTTTTTTATTTTATTAAAGTTTTAACACATTTTTAACACATTTTTATAAGCTTGGCCTGTATGTATGTATGTATGTATGTAACGGAATCTTTGAAGATAATTTTCACCAATTTCCAGACGTCTGATTAATTTGAAACTTTGCATACGTATCAAGGACCAATGACAATGCAATAATTTGATAACAGTTTCCCATTATACCCCTGCAGTGCCATTATACAGGGTGGTTTTTGAGACGGGGCAGTAAGGGCAGGTACCTTAACCGTTATAGTTACAGGAAAATGTTCTTAGGAAACCTTCCATAACTTTTTGAGATATTATGAACTGCATTCACAGATTTTGGAAAAAATGTACGGTCAGCAAGAAAATGCTAAAATAAAAAAAATAATGTTTATGCCAATCGATTCTCTTTCATTCAGGGATCAAAATACTCTAAGGAGCCAACTGAGGTTTGAGTACTAAAAATGTCAGAAATTTAAAAAAAAATTGATATATCGAACTAAAAAATTAAAAATAACAGTTTAAAAAAAACAAAAAAAACACGCTTATATAGCCAACTGAACTAAAAAGTAGAAAATATTTTTTTATTCCAAAGAGTTTAAAATTATAATAAAATTTCAGTTATATTAACAGAATAATACAATTCAGAGTAAAAAAGCGTGGGGTGCATCTCATAGATAGTTGCCAATAGAATGATAGTAACATTTAATATATCAAGTACCCCACGCTTTTTACTCTGAATTGAATTATTCTGTTAATAACTTAAATTTTATTATAATTTTATACTCTTTGTAATTAAAAATTATTTTCTACTTTTTCGTTCAGTTAGCTATAAAAGAGTGTTTTTTTAGTTTTTTTAAACTGTTATTTTTTATCCTTTAAAAGTGTGCATTTCTACCATTCCAGCGCTGCCTGCGCAGCGCGCTTTCGTGCCCCTCCACTCTCAACCATCTTTCTAGCCTCTCCTGAAATGTTTGAAAAAAAGAAATATTTTTCTGTATGGAGAAAAAAAATTGCGCTTTCACCAAAGTCGTAGAACCAAAGTTGTTGGAAGTCACATTTAGAAGTTGGGGTGTATGAGGTTAAAGCTATTTAAAAAATGCCCTATACATAGAAAGATCACGATCAACCACTAGCAAAAGCTCTTCGGACAAAAAGCGCAGCGAAACCACTAAAATAGTACACATTATGAACACAAGTATTCGTAAATCTTAAGTTGAAAACTCCTATAAATAAACCGGGCAATTTCCCCGAACGCCGTGCGACTTGCGAGACAACAAACTATAACAAGGACTTGAAATAGTTCCTCTAACATTGGGGTAGTCTTACAAATTAAAGATTGTTCACTCGATACTTTAAAAGCTTTTGTCTCCGGCACAACTGGTGTAATTCGATACGGGAACACACCCACGATGTGAGTTGGATGTTTATGGTACCCTTGTTTTAACAACTACTTACAGCAACAAACTCTATATTTTAGATTTTAGGATGCCATCGTGCCGCTCTATTAAACACTAGTTGTGCCCGCGACTTCGTATGCGTTTTTACACATTTGACATTTAATTTAAATTCGACTGTGGAGGAAAAGTCAAACCCCCGAACAAAAAAGAGGGTTGTTATAAGTTTGACAGCTTTGTGAGTGTGTCTGTATAAGTGTTTATGACGGTGTGTCTGTCTGTGGCACCGTAGCTCTTAAATGGGTGAACGATTTGGAAGTTTTAGGTTTATTTTTTATTTGAAAGCAGGTTTTCTAGTGAATGTTCTTAGTTATGTTTTGTCAAAATTGGTTCAGCTATTTATTACATATGCTTATTCGAAGCTAAAATGTCGGGAGTATTTTAATAGTTATTATTTCTTAACTTGCGGTAGCAGGGCTCAAAAGAAAGCAATAGAATAAAATAGAATAAAAACCCTAATCTAAACAATACATTTATAAATTTTATAATAAATATATATTGTTTACATTAAGGTATCGCCCGTGATAAGATACCAGGAAGCTTAGCATAAGAATTGCTTAGGAAGTAAAAGGGTTTATATGTATCTCCCTCGACGTAGAGTGGGATAGATAAAGTTATAAGCCCATAGATAAGGTCTTACTCATTCTCATGCTAAGCCAGCAAGTAAAGCATACGGCTAATAACTCTGTCTATCCAGCTCAACCTCAACGCTAAACAATAGTTATTTGTTATGCAAGAATGCAAAATTATTGTTTGCGGCGAGTGCTTGTATTGAATACCGAGCGGTGTTAAAAGACCGCCAACAAAGTGGGAGACCACATACAGGGTGTTAAAAGACCGCCAACAAAGCGGGAAACCACGTATTGTCCTCATCATAAGGAACATTTTTGCCCAAGGAACTATGCCTGGGAAATCAACGGTTTCCGAGATAAGGAGGTTCTAAGTCGGATTTTTAAAAACTTTTTTTTTGCAGAAATTTATTCAGTATCTAGTTCTTAAGAATCCCCTGAAGCTCTGCAGCCCTCTCGCTCGCACTTTTCAACATTTTAATTGATTGTAAGAGAATGATTAAACTTTGGACGATAAATATAGTTGCAGACATAGATAATAAAGCTATCGACATGTGGACACACTTTTGATTTCATATTCCTACTAATAAAAAAATATCACAGAACTTCGGTTAAAAGTAGTAGTTCAGTAATATTTATTTTTTAAACTATAAATGTGAAATTTAAAGTATGTCTACATGTCGATAGCTTTATTATCTATGTCTGCAACTATATTTTATCGTCCAAAGTTGAATCATTCTCTTACAATAAATTAAAATGTTGAAAAGTGCGAGCGAGTGGGCTGCAGAGCTTCAGGGGATTCTTAACATACATTTGCAAGAAGCCATATCAAAATTATGAATATTTCTTACAAAAAACGACGTTAAAGTTGCAACCCGCAATGTATTCTAAACATCGGCACTTCAAGCTTAAGTAACATAATCTGATACCTACGCTTGCGCAATATGACTTCTGTGCGTTACACGTCCATTGCGTAAAATAATATTTTTCAAAATTATAACCTAAAAAACCAAAATCATTTCCGAACAATAATTTATCGAAAAAGTACTCTGTTTTGGTGTCTAGTGGCTTTCGGGTCTGTTGGCGGTCTTTTAACACCCTGTTTAGTCCTCATCATAACGAACATTTTTGCCCAAGAAACTATGCCTAGGAAATCAACGGTTTCCGAGATAATGAGGTTCCAAGTCGGATTTTTTTTCCGGAAATTAATTTTTTTTTTCGGAAATGTATTCAGTATCACTTTACTAACATATCTTCTCAAGAAGCTATATCAAAATTATGAATATTTCTTACAAAAAATGAAGTTAAAATTGCAACCCGCAATGTATTCTGAACATTGGATAGCCTAGATTGTGCCCAGAACCAGGACTTATCACGGTCCTAAATTTGACTGAAAACTATTCAGCGGTATTCGCGTGATGAGGTAACACACAGACAGACAGACAGACAGACAGACAGACAGACAGACATAGACCGATTTTTTTGCATTTTTGTATTCAGTATAGTTTACTTAGTAACCCCTGCTAGTTTTTTTCTAAAAATATTCAATGTACAGAATTGACTTCGCTAGAGTTTTATTATAAGTATAGATTTCACGATTTCACGAACATCGTATTTAATAACGGAACTTGATGAGTTCTAGTACACACGACAGCACGTCGACCCTTACACGCTAGCACTCTACTCGGTTACATTACGGGCGAGTTTACAACTGAAGTGTACAGTCTCACGTGCTGTCGTGTGTACATCTACTATTTAACATTGTACAACTTTAACATGGGGCCAAAAAATAGGGGGCAATTTTTTTCTGATTTATATTTTCGTTCAGTACAATCTTATGTATTGAACAGCTGTTTTATTTTATGGTAAAAGCTTGCTATCGAATTCTAAGTACATCCTGTAGTTAGTTCCTGCTTAACTATGAAGAAAAACATTCAGAGTAATGTTGCCATATTGAAAAGTCCTGTAGATAATAAACCTGCGGCTGTAGCCATAAAACTATTGTTCTTGGCATCACAGCAACAGTACAATCATCGTGTCTTCAATTTAGCCAAAAAGAGCTGAATCAATACGTGTTTTTTCTCCTTTATTGCGACAACATGGTACATTCGCCAGCGAACTAGCGTCGAGGTAACTAATAAAACGGCGATTAACTATAATATATTGGGAGAGAAGTTTTCAGGAAAGGTTTTTGAATTGGTAACGTGGTCCATGCGAAAACTAGAAACATGAAAACTTACTACCTACTTACTTTGAGGTAATTTGTATGTATAATCCGCGCGGGATGAGAATGGGATGGAACCTTGTCAAAGTAAATCGAAAATAAATTTTATTTTACTTTGACAAGGTTGCTTCAAAGCGAGTTTGCTTACCGCGCGCGTCTCAGTTCCAAAAGGTCGCATCCCATTCTTATGCCATTATACCTACACTACATGAATATTGAACTCTCACAAACATGAATTATAACGAGATAGGAATTTTCTAGACGTGTGTTGGGCTCAGTGCACATTGTAAAGACTTGATATTTGTCAAAGATGCCTAGAAAATGTTATGGCCTCCCACTTTTACTTGCATCATATGAAACATAAAACTTTAATTATAATTCGCACACAAGTTTTTGCAAAGATTTTAACACAAGTCTGTGATTCAACTAATAATAAGTATAAGATGGTATTCATCAAAATTGTCCAGTGTCCACTCTAAGACAAGAGTCAGTCCATCAAGCAATATAACATGTAAATTGCATTAAACCTTAGAAATTCCATTGCAAATATTAGCTAGCTCCCAGATCTAGACGCAATCGAGAAGTTCTCCAGATTCTGTGAATTGATACCGGGTAGGTAGGTACTGGTGCGAAGTGCAGATTCAACATAAACGGTATTCCGTCTTAAAGCTGTCTGAAATTCTGTGGATTAAAATCCTCTCCTTTTTTTGGAGATGAAGAAAGAGGTTCACCTTCAGCTTTAATACTCATCTAAGAATGCATTTATTTAGGGTTAGGATGTGTGTCTACGCAGACGACCAACGGTTTGAAGGTCTCGACAAAAATTACATTCGGTATACTTCTTCCCAACCGTTCCACATCTATCATATGAAAAAAAGTGCAACCTTTGCATAAATCCCGAGCCTTATTTGTGCGGCTGCTCTTTTGCATTCCGCAATTTCTTTACGAGGTAAGTAAAGTTGTGAACAAAACTTCGCCAACAGGAAAAAAAAGGAATTAAGAGATTAGCTTTTGCCTCCCTCACTTTCATCTCAATTACAGAACTTATACTCAACTTTCGCGGGGAAAAACGGTTTTTTACTCGCATTTCAGTTGAATCCGGAGTTAAAACGACGTAAGCACTTTAGCCCTAACGTGGAGATAAAACTGGTTGCAGTTTTGAGAGCCTTAACTTCGGTTTACAGCTCTTGAATGCAACTCTACTGATGCATTACAATCGCTTTAACGCTAAACGTCATGCGTGACTGAACCTTACGCTCTAGAAAATATTTCCAAAACAAAGTACTACAGTCAACATGCATGTCGTAATTTAGTGTGCACTCTACTCATTTACGTTTCGGCCGATTTTGCAATATCCAGGCTATCCTGCTGTAGACTAGAATGTATAGCCACTATACAACAACTCTATTCATCGATGACTGTAAAGTTTTATCCATCACGTATTATTCGACGTAGCTAAGTAAACCGAGAGTGGTCACTTCAACCATCTAGTGTAAGTAGAGTTACCTCTGCACGCTGTATAAATAGATGTCCGAAATATTTTTAGGGTTTATGCAGTATCTAGCGCAGAATCCAAGCGACAGGATATATCGGAGTGTTATGGAAACTACTGGTTACAACAAACACCTGCATAACTCTATTTATCAATGATAGTTTTATCTATCACAGAGTGAGTGAGAGAGTCTATTAATTGAGTTGAATGTTATTCAAGCAGGTGAAGGATTAGGTCCAGTGCATCTACCCTGCCTCACCAACACCATTTATGATGCCCTAATTCCTAAACAGTAGGTACGCAGGCGATGTAACACTGCTTTATGCTAGATTTTCTGGGTTAAATCCGTATCGAGCGCTTAATCCAAACCAAGCAGACCATGTCCCATAGTAGTCGAAGGAAATCCTTTCGGCACACAGGTGCAATCCGGGTGTTTGGTACCAGCATTGCGACTTGCATTGTGCATTGACGACAACCGAGGGCGAAGCTGGCTTCGGGAGAAATGTGACGTGTTTATTCCATGACGTCAAAAACTAACATAATATACAGAAATCAATTAATAAAGAAGTCGCAAATTACAAGAATTTTGAATTTCCTCAGAATGTCGCGTCGCGTTAGTTAAACAGGTAATTAGGTACACCATTAATAAATCAAGAATGCCTGGACTGATTTTTATGATCTGTGGATCCACGAAAAATATGGCGCGGATGAAGCTGGTTATAAATATTTTCCAAACAGGGTCAGGTTCAGTAACTTTAGTTAAGTAGGTATGTATAATAATATGTGTGTCATTTTGATTGCATTTATTGCATCTTGTATAACTCGCATTGTACATACTACGACATGATGGTGAAGAGTACAGGGCAGTTTTTAAAACGCTTTTTTCCAGAAACACGGTTACTTCTAAATTTTAATGTGATTTCCAACAACTTTTGTTGTTCTGTTCTGAACAAGACTGTAACAAGATAGGTACTCGTAGCTCGTTGTCTGCCTGGCACCTTACGACAGAGGTCGCGGTTTCAAGTCCCGACTCAAGCAAAATGTTTATTTTCTCAATGCATGTCTGTTTCGGTAAGAAAAATAAAAAGAACATACAAAAGCACCTACTTGGCTTGCGCCAGCACAGAAGATTATAAAATTGAAATGCAAAGTGGAGCCACGGACAAAACTCCCGTGAAAACACAAAGTGATTATTCTAAACAAAGGAACCATTCCGACCATAGTTCCCGCGGAACGCTAATAAGAAACAGATGCACGCTCTATGCTTCGGTGTAAAGAAACATCATCGGTTCTTATACATGCATGTCACTCAATTAATGCAGGTGTCACTTAGGTAAGTATATCCACGTGGACTCTCATTAGAAAAACTTAGGAAACGTCCAAGTATTTGCAAAAAATAATGTGATACACAAAATCACTGAACTTCAATGTGGTTCGGCATAGTGCGTGGTTACTTGGTTAGACACTAGGGTGGTATTACAGAACGCTCCTACATAACACTTTAAACATAGTTTAGTAGTGTCGATAAAGCAGTGCATGCTTAGATTTGAATGCCACTAAGCTGTACTACCTGACCAAGTCAACTGGTTTGAGTGGTTTGTATGCGGCTGCCTAGGTGCCAGTAGCCTAGTTGGCTTGGTCGGGTAGTACAGCTTAGGGACATTAAAATCAAAATATGGACTGTTTTATCGACAGTACACTACTACACTATGTTTAAGGGTGGACGATAGCAGCTCAGCTGTTTAGCTACAAAGTGTAAAAAATAGGTAAAAAAACTTTTTAAGTTAAACGGTTTTATGTTAAACATACATTGCAATGTTTAAGATAAATGTACTAAAAACCAAAAAATAATAAAATAGATACAGTCGTGGGAATTATAAACATATGCATAGACTAGACTAAAATAAAACCGTGGGGCACGTCAATTGTCTACAATCGTTGATTAAAATGTTTGTTTTGTAATGTTACACTATAATTAGGCAGTTCACGTGCCCCACGGTTTTATTTTAGTCTAGTCTATGCATATGTTTATAATTCCCACGACTGTATCTATTTTATTATTTTTTGGTTTTTAGTACATTTATCTTAAACATTGCAATGTATGTTTAACATAAAACCGTTTAACTTAAAAAGTTTTTTTACCTATTTTTATTTTCTAGTTTTTAGTTTTTATTTCGCATTCTGTTTAATTCATATAGTACATTGTATTATACTGGTTGAGCAGTTTCATTTGATACCCATATTGATGGGATCGATAAAACCTACGTTATCCGCCATTTTGTAGCGGCCGCCATCTTGTATTTCAATTTTTATAGTATATTGTATTCTGCTTGTTGAGCCCTTTCATTTGATACCCATATTGATGGGATTGATAAAACCTACGTTATCCGCCATTTTGTAGCGGCCGCCATCTTGGATTTCAATTTTTTTTTATAGTATATTGTATTCTGCTTGTTGAGCCCTTTCATTTGATACCCATATTGATGGGATTGATAAAACCTACGTTATCCGCCATTTTGTAGCGGCCGCCATCTTGGATTTATAATGATAATGAATAAACATAATTGTATTGTCACCAAAATCCAAAGTGCATACAAAATTTCAGATTAATCGGTTGACAGGAAGAGGGTGAAATTTGAATTACTAAATTTGACCCAAGAAAGAATCTATACTTATAATAAAACTCTAGCGAAGTCAATTCTGTACATTGAATATTTTTAGAAAAAAACTAGCAGGGGTTACTAAGTAAACTATACTGAATCCAAAAATGCAAAAAAAACGGTTTATGTCTGTCTGTCTGTCTGTCTGTCTGTCTGTCTGTCTGTCTGTCTGTCTGTCTGTCTGTCTGTATGAACACGATAAACGCGAACACCGCTGAATAGTTTTCAACCAAACTTAACATGGTCGTAACTCACGTTTCTGGGAGTAACTTAGGCTATCCGATGTTTAGAATACATTGCGGGTTGCAATTTTAACTTTGTTTTTTGTAAGAAATATTCATAATTTGGATATGGCTTCTTGAGAAGGTATGTTAAGAACGTGATACTGATCATATTTCTGCAAAAAAAAATTTTTAAGTCCGACTTTGAACCACATTCTCTCGAAAACCTACATTGCGGGTTGCAATTTTAACTTGATTTTTTGTAAGAAATATCCATAATTTTGATATGGCTTCTTGAGAAGGTATGTTAAGAACGTGATACTGAACACATTTCTGGAAAAAAAAAAGTCCAACTTTATTATCTCGGAAACCGTTGATTTCCCAGGCATAGTTCCTTGGGCAAAAATGTTCGTTATGATGAGGACTATACGTATACGTGGTCTCCCGCTTTGTTGGCGGTCTTTTAACACTCTGAAAATGTTAGTTCTACAAGCGTAGCATAAGGCCGGGTTAGAGCGTTTCTATGGGTTTAAAACAATAGGTATCTCACTCTTTTGTTTGACGTAGAGCGGGATGGACAGAGCCATAGATACGCTCTAACCCAGCCTTATGATGCTTGCTGGAGGGAATTGTGAGTGGTTTTCGGTGGAGGTCGGACAAAGTTTATCGATGTTAGAAATGTAGTACTGTTGCGTCGCGGTCGAAATGTTCTGGGTTTGAACCCACGCGAGGTTGAAATTTTTTTTTGTGCCTTTTTAAAAATATTTACTCTACTGAGCCCAACTTGATATTAAAAAAATATATTTTGTTTGCCGTAGAGCGGGATAGACAGAGTTATTTGCGGTAGATACGCTCTAACCCAACCTTATGCTTTGCTTGCTGGCTTAGCATGAGAATGAGTAAGACCTTATCTATGGGCTTATAACTTTATCTATTCCACTCTACGTCGAGGGAGATACATAATAAACCCCCATATTTCCCAGGCAATTCTTATGCTAAGCTTCCTGGTATCTTACACGGGCGATACCTAATATAAACAAAACATATTTTATCATAAATGTATTGTTTAGATTAGGGCACACACACACAGACAGACACACAGACAGGCACACCCTCATAAACACATAAACAGACACACACACAAAGCTATCAAACTTATAACACCCCTCTTTGTTGGTCGGGGGTTAAAAAAACCTTCCTTTTGAGTTTTCCTCCACAGTCGAATTTAAATTAAATGTCAAATGTGTAAAAACGCATACGAAGTCGCGGGCACAACTAGTAAAGAATAAAACAAACGGGGTGAGCTAAATAAAACCGTTTAAAAACAAACGGGGTGAGCTAAATAAAACCGTTTAAAAACTGTGAAAATTTTGAATTTCCCGCCACGCTGCTATCTCCCAGCCTTAAACTCCGACTAGGCGTGAAGAGTTGTGGAATACCACCCCTAATCAGGCTAAAGGTCATTCATGTCATGATTGCACCAACTACCCGTCTCTCATTTGTACCAGTCTCTCAATTCACTTGCATTTTTTCAATCAATAAGGCCAATAGTAGGTACCATGTTTGTTACATTTCTGTATTTACGAGTATCTTTATCTAAACACAGTACCCTGTTACTCTACACCGCGTTCTAGACCACCGTACCACATAATAGCACCGCGGCACTCGGTAGCCTCGCCGCCGGGACACTTACATTGCACGCTAACTTTATTTTACTGTAGCACGAATGCACGTGTTTCGCAGATAGAAACTAGACTCGTTTAAAATTAATCCCGAATCCTCCATTTGGGGCTTAGTTAAGTGGACGCAATTTGGAACGTTTTGTAGCTTTAGTTACAGAGTACTTTACCTAGCACGCCTAGTTAGGTAGTATAGAAAGCGACCTGCCCCGGTTTCGATTTTTTTTTTTAAATAGGTATCTTATGTAAAAAAATAAACAAAACTGCGTAAAATCCTTTAAACAAAAAAAAAATACTGTTAAATAACAAAGAGAAAACCCATCTGCAACAGTCTTTATTGCATTAGGACCTAGAAATGCCAGAATGCGACACGTTCCCTAACACTTCACATACGCATGATAAAATACCCATTCACACTGTCCAATTATCATACAATCGTATTTAATAGAAATAAAAGCTCACAAGTAGCATAACAGAGATTTATGGCCATACGATGAATGTATTGTATTACGTATAGTACTCGTATATAGGTACTATACGTTCCCCGTACAAACAAAACGTGTCCGAAACGTAAACAATAGAGCGTTTGTTTTAAAAGCTTCGGAACGTTAGATCGAAAGAAAAATCGGGCGGTTCCCGCTCGATGCTTAATGCTAGTGGTTTCTAATAACATAAGAATGTTAGTTAATATGTAAGAGTGCATTCTGCGCCAACGGTGTAGCAGTTTGGCGAATTTTTGTTACTCAACACTATATGTATGTATTTTTTTTAGTGAATAAATAAACTTTATAGCAGAGGCAGAATTTCTGCCTCTGCTGGACTATTTCGAAACCTATTAAAGGACACCAGACAAAATTTACAGAAAAGAAAAAAACCAGTTGGTCAGTTGGTCACTGTGAGGGTTTGCTGGGCCATCGCTTTCTAGGTTTTGAAATTGTCCAGCCGACCCCTGAATTTGTGGCTGAAATCGTGTAGTTGTTAATTATTATGTGCATCATTAAAACATTTTATCGAAGGAACCATAATAATAAGAACAGAGACAGAGAGTACCTACATAATAAATTTGCATGAATGAGATTAAGCCGTTGACAGCACGACGACCCTTACACGCTGGCTTTCTACTCAGTTACGTTACGGGCGACTTTACAACAAAAGTGTACACTCTGACGTGTTGTCGTGTGTACTTGAATATTGATGTTGTATGTAGAGTCTCGGAAATAAGAAGACTTGATGTCATTGATAGTCCTAACGTAACTGGTGATGACTAATGGGTAATTAAATCCTCGGAATCCGTGGAATGTACTAACATAGATTACGTTTGCCTATTATCCCAGACAGAACTGAATCCCAGATATGTATAGGTAGGTAGATATCTAAAATACATATTACAGAGCTATAGGCTAAAATAATAAACTAAAGTTTACTTACTCTAGCATATCTCCTTGCCATGACGGGCATATTCTCGTCCCTTCTTCAAAAAAACTCTGTTGTGAATATACGTGCGAAAGTAAAATCGATTTCGTTGAAAAGCATAATATTGTTTTGACAGTCGAGGACTTAGGCCCGTACTCGTCGAGAAAGACCCACTCGTTGGTAATTTTTAAAATCTATTGGGTATAGCCCGTCGAAAGAATAATCGGCTCTTTTGTTAAGCCGTGCCCTCGCCGTATCAATCAATGCGCGTTTTTTGGACGCTTTGATATATTTGGTCAGATCAAAATACGAGGGCGGCGACAAAGCTGGAGCACTTACGTGGTGGCGCCGCAGGGATTTGTCAGCAATTCTGGGTCCTGAAAAGAAAATGGCAGTGTCAATCACGGCATTGCAGAAAAAAACGCATTTTTTTCATCAATAGCTAATGTGCACGGTCTGAGTTTGCTGATTGTAAGCTTGGGACGAAATACTTTACCTATAGTTTGAATGGTACCATAGATAACTTAGGGTGGCATTAATAGTCGTCTGTGATCACCTACTTGAGCTCGATCTCAAGTAGGTGAACTCAGAAAAGTCAAATGCTAATATCAAGCCTTGGCTAATGTCAAACTTGAAAGCTGTCAGCATATTACAGATCCACCAACTTAGCTGTGAACTGAGTGGTGTCGCTGTCAACGTTTTATTGTTGCTTTGATTGGCGGGCGCCTGAATTCTCACTTTTCATTGGTAGTTAACAGTAGTTCCGGATTCTGCCACTTCACAGATAAGTTGGCGGGCCAGCACTATCTTGAGATTGACATTGACATTAGCCAAGGCCTGACATTAGCATTCGCTTTTCTGAGATCACCTACATGAGTTCTATCTTGAGTCGGCGACTATTAATTCCACCCTTGGGCCTTTTTTCTACGTAATGAGATGATTATTTTTATACAGCGTCAGTGGTACCTTCACTTACACTAGAAGAGTGAAGTGACAATTCAGACTTTGCAGAGTGACTGGGACATTGTTTTTCTTGATGGTGTAGGCTTGCCCAGCACCTATATCATCCTGACAGCTTAGAAGGCCTAGCCCACAGGAAAGAAAAGTGTCATACACTAAAGATAGGTAGAAATGTCTAAGTTTAGCTGATTATAAGCTGAAACCGAAAATACGGTCAGCAATGCGCTAGAATACCCAAAAATAGATCTTATCGCGTACAGTACAAGGGCGCCACTCGGAGAAAGGTGCTATCCTATGTACCCTAGGCTGACTGTAAGTTCACCGAATAAAAATAATCCTTAGTTAAGTGTTAATGGCCCGGTTTCTGAGTTGAGAATTTTGCTAAGCAAATGGGTAAGTATCGTCCTGTCTCTGCAGATTTCTCACTAAAGAGCGTGACAGAGCGATACGTAAGTATGTGCTTAGTAAAATTCTCAACTCAGAAACCGGGCCAAAATCTGATTAAAGCAATCACGTTATTCATTGAACTAATTATGCAATTTCTAATTAGAAAAGTCTAGAAGCAGGTGATTCCGGGAGAGGCAGTTTTACAGCTTTTATAATTTTATTGAAGGTTCTTGAATGTGACGGACGAAGAAAGAATTTTAATTTTGCGCCATTATAACTTTTCGTATTGCTTTGCCTGAATATGTAGAGCCATTGATTAACGCGCCGCACACACCGCCTGGGGCCTTAGCCTGTAACACAATGGCGTCCCAGGTAGAAGTACAAAACCGGGATTTTTTCGTTGTTCTCCTACAACCAGCGAACTAATCCTCTAGAATTAGACTCATAATATTCTTTGCTGTAATACAAAAACATTAAAAGGACCGACACTGGACCGACAGCATTAATAAATCGTAATTAAAACCGTCAACCGGGAGCCCATTTTGGCACCATTGTGTTACAGGCTAAGGCCCCTGGAGTTGTGCGACCCGCGTTCAGAGTTCTGCGTTCCGTGTTTTTTTCTAATTTATGGGGTTACTTGGAACCGTTCACACTGAAGCTGTAAGAACGCTGAGTTCTCGTTAAGCAAATCTGAGAACTTGGAACGCGGAACTCCGGGGGAGTGTGTCCGGCGCCTTACGAAAAAAGTAAATCATTCAATTATAGCTCACAAATACAGCAGATTTTGCCTAGGAATGGTCCTAAAGCAAATACGTAATCTTCGATGTCTCGGGCACTTTGGTCACATCTGTAGCGCTCCGGAGATAAAGGTAAACAAATAAAGATCGGCAACGTACGAGCCAACCGACACGCACTGTTTTATGCACGGAACCTGCCTAACCTCTTGGAGGCGACATATCCGCCCCGGGCATCTGCGGGGTACGCGGTGGTGCAGGGGGGGGGGTGACGTGCCCCCCCTCGCCCCTCCGCACTTCATACTTTACTTCTTCTTTGACCGCCAACGCGTCACGCACCTAATTTTGTTATTATATTAGAATATTGCAATAAATCAGTTTTACATATTATACAGTCCACTACTTATTCACCAAAGAGCACTACGTCGCAGCCATTGGTCCATCTTCGCCGAAAAACGAATATTCATCAAGAACAAAATCGCCGTGTGGACGTTGAGAAAACGCCGGGTGCCGCCGCCATCTTACATCGTAATTCATACTTCAATCACGGACTTCAAGCAAGCTTCTTACCTGCATACTTCTGCGAAGGTCTTAGCCATCTTAATCGGCAACCGACGCAGACCCAGGAGCTACCAGTCCTACATACTTCAAGCAAAGGTCTTAGCCATCATCACTTCGGCAACCAATGCAACTCGAGCTGCAGTCATACCTACACTTCCGCGGAGGTCTTCGCCACTTATATCGGCAACCGACGCAGACATGGAGCTGCAGTCATACCTACACAGCGGCGATCTTAGCAACCGGCGGAGAAGAAGTCAACCACTGGACTTTGGAATCTCGCAGTGGAGCAGCAGAAAATCCACATACAACTTACCTACAAGGATAGCAAACTGTGAGACCTTTCCGATTTCCTTTCATAATTCATTCATATTCCATCATACATTCCTTCTTAAAAGCTAGGTATTTTATGTATTTACATCATATTCATAATCTTAATTTATTGTAAATCGTATTTTACCCTGCAGGAATAACGTAATTTTTTTCGAAACAAAACATAAACATATCATCTTTCTCTTTCACTCATAACTGCGTTCAAAAATAAACTTACTTTTTTTTTGTTCTCAATCATAGTCGACATACACCTTTTCCTGTCAATCACTTGCATAAAAAACATAATCTGTGATCATTCATAAAAAAAACAAAACGTCAAACTTCAAAACATACCATTACACGTAAACAAGTAAAAATGCCGACAGAAATCTTAGAAAGAGTGTCAAAAGTTAAACAATTCGTAACCTACGTAACTTCAATGAGCGCTGGTAGCCTACCTACATTGTGCCAGAATCTTATAGCTTATTGGAAGCATAGCAAACTGCATAACAACTTACTAAAATGGTAAGCTTAATTTTATTTACATACATACTTACTTCATTGGTGCATTCAATGGTAATTGGAATAAACAGTCAAGTCTTACACTGAACGCGCTGCTCCTTACATAATTACATATGCAGTCTTGCAATGGTGCTTACAAGACAACATTAAGACTGTTTCTTAAACCTAAAAATTACCCCTTTGACACCAACAATATCATACATACCTACATCCATACGCTACTTACATGTACTGCATACTTAGGTCTTACCCGCTTCTGGGAACTTATTCATACTCAAGTCTTATCCACGTCTGGAAACTTGAAAGGTACATAGACACATACACTCTTACATACTTCACACATATTTACATACATACATACTTACTCAAGTCTTACCCACTGCCGGGAACTTGACCCTTACATACATTCATACATACATACTTACTCAAGTCTTACCCACTGCCGGGAACTTGACCCTTACATACATTCATACATACATACATACTCAAGTCTTACCCACTGCCGGGAACTTGACCCTTACATACATTCATACATACATACATACTCAAGTCTTACCCACTGCCGGGAACTTGACATACATAATACATGACATAATACAATCTTATCATAACTTATTATCTTATCTTTACATCTTACTTACTCTTGCGCTATCATGGAGTCTTATGATAATTCAGCTCCATGACTGCGGAAGCTACTTGTATGTACACTCTGAGGCTGGGGATGGCTCTGTTTGTCACCACCTTCTGGCCTCAGTGTGTACGCTGGCCCACATTAAAGCCTAACTCACACAAAGCCATTGCATTCCTGACACAATAATAATAAATTCATAATCAATCAGACAATTAATTCTTACATATTTTACATTCATTGTCGGTTGTGTACTTGCCTTACTTTTTAATTATTCTTACTCAGGTTCATACATAAATGCAATGGTTCTGTCAAAATACAACATAACCACTTACTTGCGAGTCTTACTCATACTTACTTACTTGCACTTAACTTATTACTAGGAGACACTTACTTATCATAAACTTACTTATCTTACAAAGTCTCGCTCAACTTAAACATACTTACATAGGAAATGTCCACCTGCTTATTACATATAAAATCCATCAACTCCCACGTCCATTGACCCATCCGACTTATCCCACTTACTTACTCTTACCCATATCATAATTGGAAGCTCTCCTATGTTTTGCCTTATCCTGCGATCACAAGAGAGAAGATCATACGCCTACAAGAGCTTTGAGCATACATATTAAAGCAACATCTTTGGAAGCGATTCTCGGCTCAACATAATATGTGGTCTGACTTCAACTTACTTAAGCAAGATGGCCTGCTTCTACGGGACAACATAAAGGAGGATCGTTGGTCATCATCAAGGACAAGAATCAGTCACCCCTACGTGGGTCTTAGACCATCATCAAGCTGATGCCGGGCAGAGACGGCATAACGAGAGTCGTCGACATCTTTCGGCGCGCTTAGCACAACACCATCTGCCCTCTTACTATCAGTTCTGTTGAAGAGGAACCTTCAACGCGGGGAGTACATGGAGGCGACATATCCGCCCCGGGCATCTGCGGGGTACGCGGTGGTGCAGGGGGGGGGGTGACGTGCCCCCCCTCGCCCCTCCGCACTTCATACTTTACTTCTTCTTTGACCGCCAACGCGTCACGCACCTAATTTTGTTATTATATTAGAATATTGCAATAAATCAGTTTTACATATTATACAGTCCACTACTTATTCACCAAAGAGCACTACGTCGCATCCACTCTAACTAAAGGTGCGTATTCACCACGAATATTCGTTGATTGCGATGTTACGAAGATAGGATCCAAAACGCATTGGAGCGTAATGCGCAAGATACATACGCATCGCAAAATACCCGAGACGCGTAGTTTAGTCAAGTTGCACGCAATACTTCTAGAAGTTCTAGCCCCATTGAGCTAGACTTCACTACGTGTAGGTTACCTATTATTTGCGACGACGTACAGTCGGCCACACGCTAGGATACCCCTTTTTGTTCGATTGACGCCCTTATGCCGCGCGCGGTAAGAGCTGCCATGGGGTATCTGTGACTGTGGCCGACCGTACCTACCTATAAATCGCGTGGTCTCACCACGCAGGAGAATCTGTATGTTGTACGATTTAACGTCTATTTAACTTCTTCGGGAATCCCTATTCATGACTTTTTGAAGCGCCGAATTTGCGCATCGAATGCAAGTGATAATATCCGCGTATAAATGGCAATTTCAACGTTTCGCCATCGGCGACTAAGCGCCGGGTCTTGTCAAACGTTTGCGTTTGATAGGTGCGATACGGTTTGTGTTTGACAGATCAGAGCTCGCGTCTTATTATAAAAGTACCCCAGTAAAGTCCAACTTGCGGGACTTCTTTCTTGGCTTGTGAATACACACCGCGGTAGCCCTCGGGTCGGTGTAAACCCTGGGGCCTCGGCAGCCGCACCACAAGTCACGAGCACCACTTTACGGCCCCATCCCAGCCCTAACAAGATTCTCTCCGCTCGTTAGACCAATTTATTACGCCCTTACAAGGGATTTATACTTTTTGCGGCGACTGCCCATTCTAACGCCGGCCCCGCGATGGCATAAACCAGATTAAAGTTGTCAATAAAGCACGATGATGATGTGTTAGCACTGTGTTGTGTATGATACAAAGGGGTAATCTAGTCCTTTGGGAAATTATTGTTGTTTAAGAGACACGGTCGCAATCTTGAGGGATGTATGCAGATTTAGAGAGCACGCTTTCAGCGAAAATTGGCATACGTAAGAATGGCTCTAGGATTTGCATGAAAATCTATTAACAGATTATACTTATTGTACTAAGTCTAGAGTTCTAAAAGACTGTTTAAATTTTACAATTGCCTTATATTTCTTTATTGAAATTGAAATTGAAAATATTTATTTCAGACTTAATAATTATGAAAAGGCTACTTAGTTGCAACTATATGTATACTTGGTACTTAAGCGCCTCGTTTGTACCGGAAATTCTTATTCACAACTCCGTATACAAATGTATGATAATTTTAACAAAACCTTTTCCAGATTTGCATTGTCTTTATGGCATACTCAAAACCGCATTAAAAGATTCAACAAGACGGTTCTTAAAACTTCCTTTTAGCAAAAAAACGCAAACGCTCTCTTTTAATCCCGGAAGGATCATGAACGAGGCGAAAATCACAGTGGAAAAGTTTAACCATAGTTTTTTTTCCGCGGGCAAATTGCACGATCGCACGATGATTACTAATCGTGGTCGGACCCAGTTTTTATTGTCTTTCTCGCACTCTTAACTCATCTAACTGTCGAATAAACTCGTCTGCGGTAGCTGGCACTCGTCCCATAGCAGTTTTTCCCCACTAAACTCTAATTTTTAATTCGAGTCCACGGAATGACAGGTGCTAGTATAACTGTCATTCCGTGGACTCGAATTAAAAATTAGAGTTTAGCAGTCATTGGCCCGGTTTCTGAATTGATAATACTTAAGTATCGTTGTGTCACGTTCTTTTGTGAGAAATCTGCAGAGACAGAACGATACTTAAGTGCTTGCTTAGCGATTTTCTCAATTCAAAAATCGGCAGAAATTCAATCTTGAAGTAACCGCATTTCAAATATCACTATACTTTAAGAATTGGTCAATAGACTCTTGGATATTCTGCGATCAGAAGTTAACAAAATACACCAGCATACGAGTACATAAGAAACATACTTCATCTAAAGCAGGTAGAGGAAACAGGAAAAAGCTCCGCATCGACGCACCAAAAATAACATTTGCTTCGCTTTATTATTGTCCTGCTATAAATAACAAACCTATACACCTAAATCGTTTTAAAGCCTAAAATGTGAAATTACGTAGTGAAGTTTCTTTAAAATACCTACAAAACAGTTGTGGGACGAAGTGGCAGTGGGTAAAGTGGCAAAACGCGTCAGAAACTGAGGAAAAAGCTTCGCACCGACGCACCAAAAATAACATTTGCTTCGCTTTCTTACTGTCCTGCTATAAATAACAAACCTATACATCTAAATCGTATTAAAGTCTAAAATGCCTTTACATAGTGAAGTTTGTTTAAAATACCTACAAAACTGTTGTGGGACGAAATGGCAGTGGGTCAAGCAAAACGCGTCGGAAACTGAGGAAAAAGCTCCGCATCGACGCACCAAAAATAACATTTGCTTTGCTTTATTATTGTCCTGCTATAAATAACAAACCTATACATCTAAATCGTATTAAAGCCGAAAATATGTAGCCCTTACGTAGTGAAGTTTCTTTAAAATTTCTAAAAAACCGTTGTGGGACGAAGTGGCAGTGGGTCAAGTGGCAAAACGCGTCGTAAACTGAGGAAAAAGCTCCGCACCGACGCAACAAAAAGCGGGCGAAGTTTTTCAGCTAGTTGGCACGTAGCCATGTGGAATAAACACGCGGACGGATACCACTTCTGTGGACTTGTGGCGCTGTGGGACAGAAATATGTATTGAAATCTATTTTCTATGTGTAAAATACTGAATGTACCTTCGCATTCGCAGTGGCTAGAGTTGAGTAAGAAGAAACGCAATCCAAAGTAATTTGAAGTATTGATTTCAACACACGATTGTAAAGTACAGTGAAAATTAACTTACTCGTACTCGTAATTATACAAATTACCTCGAAATAAATGTATGTATTGAAGGATTAAACATTTCGCTCGGGACAGAACTTGTTCTTCTGATTTCAACCCCTTGTTCTCCGTACCACTGCGCCACCAATTCAGTCACTGAGTTGAGTAGGTACGGTCGGCCACAGTCACAGATACCTACCCCATGGCAGCTCTTACCGCGCGCGGTATAAGGGCGCCAATCGAATAAAAAAGGGCATCCTAGCGTGTGGCTGACTGTACCAGCTGCCCATGCGAAAATTCGAGCACAAAATAGGAATACTTATCTATGTGTGTCTCGCGAGAGACTCTGTTTTGAAATTGGATATTTTAACTTGAATTAAATTCAACTAAGATGTGCGTGAGAGCGATCGTAGGTAGGTACCTACTTGTTGTAGGTACTCTTTATAAAACCTCATTGATGTCCATTCGCTAATGTTGAAGGGACGAGGTGGGTTTACGTCCGTATGTTTTAAATTGCAAATCTGCGCTAGACATGAACTTTTTCATTCAGGGAGAAGACCGGTCACCATTAGTTTTTACAGTTTCTAAGCTTTACTTGATATCCCTGAGTACCTAAAAGATATTCGTAATAAATTCCCACGTTAACATCCAGTCACTCGTTATCTACAGGGTGCACTCTAAGTCGATATCGGAACTTTAAGTAGGCTGTCTACTGATCACTACAAACAACTTGCACTAGGTGGCGAAAAAAAATGGAGCGAAAAAAATATCAGCTGTTCCATACATTTGGCGCAGTACTGAATCGACCTTTTGTATGGAACAGCTGATATTTTTTTCGCTCCATTTTTTTTCGCCACCTAGTCAAGTTGTTTATAGTGATCAGTAGACAGCCTACTTAAAGTTCCGCCATCGACTTCAAGAAGCTACAGGTAGAGTCAAAACTGCCCGTCAAAATTAACCAAACAGATTATAAATTTTTGAAGTCAGTGAGATATAACTGAAGAGCATAGGAACAAAAGAGGACATTGCAGATCCACTTTTGACAACGTAATTTCTTGCGATCAAACATGCAAAAAAGTGGTCCCCTATGTTTTCTTACTTCAAAGTAACTTCTTCGATTAGAAAGGGTCAAATCCATTGATGTTTTTTCCCATAGATTTCTGGAAATTTTACAAGTTGTAACAAACTATATGTCTTTACTAGCGTGCCTCTGTTTCTTCATAGATGCAGGTAATTTTTGAAGCAAAAGTGTAATTTTCTCTTTACATAACTGACAGGGCCAAAAACACTTTCATTCGAAACGTTTTCATAAATATGTATGTGTGTGTATGCTTACCTACACGTGTAATATAGAATAGAGGCTTATTCGTTTTGCCACGAACCGAACATTGTGTGTGTGACTGTGTGTGCTCTGTATAATTAGACATCGATTACATG
Source organism: Zelleria hepariella (assembly GCA_949319315.1). Classification (NCBI taxonomy): domain Eukaryota; kingdom Metazoa; phylum Arthropoda; class Insecta; order Lepidoptera; family Yponomeutidae; genus Zelleria; species Zelleria hepariella. The sequence continues at coordinate 14,318,796 of OX439381.1, forward strand.
GGTAAAAAGAAAACATGGAAATAGACGCACGGAAAGAAGTCAGTTTAAAAATACGGTTAAGTGCAAGTCAGACTCATGCACCAATGGTTTTCGGCCGGTCAAGTGCAAGTCAGACTCGTGCATAAACCAGTTTTGTACCAACATGTACTGGTAATGTAATGTAGCTTTTCTTTCTTCTTCAGAGTCGCAAGCGTCACGAGTCACGCACGACGCTTCGCGCTACCAAAGGCTCTTTCCAACAACACACACCAAAGCCAAGCTCAGTGAACAAAATACCCATACACATGTATGTCTGTGTGAGTGAGTAGGTAGAAACCGAAGAGTGGAGAGGTTAATCCGGCAGAATTCCCTCCTCCCTTCATTACGCTACATTTGCCTAACTCGAAAAAAGTTTGATAACTCGAAGAAAAAAGTGGAAGAGAAAAATCGTCGGCCTGCAAAACTTGCGCAAGATTTACGCAAGATTTACGCCTACGAGGCAACAATCGAAAGGTAAAAAAAAACAGAAGTTAAAAACTAAAACCCGACTACTAAAAGACTTAAAACAAGACCTGTTTATCCTTAAAATAGACTCATAGATAATTAATCGTAGTCGGAGGCCATCGGTTTCTCAAATGCGAATGTGGTGTCCTCCGACTACGATTAATTATCTATGAGTCTATTTTAAGGATAAACAGGTCTTGTTTTAAGTCTTTTAGTAGTCGGGATTTAGTTTTTAACTTCTGTTTTTTTTTGAGCTTTTTAGTAAGTAATTTTGGGCGATCACCCAGAATAGAACCAAGAAGGCCAAAAAAAAATATATTTTGGAATTTTTTGTTCTATTTGTTATGTTGACGCTACATGTGTTATACATTTTTGAAAAGGTCTTTTAAAGCCCTTTCATTTGATATCCATGACGATGGTATCCGATAATTTTTATTTTTAGGTCCAACACTTTAGGGCGCAGCACAGCCGCCATCTTGGTTTTTTTCAAAACAAAACTATCCTATGTTACCTGGGTGATTAAGACGAATCCAACGACACCTCATTTGTTGAAATCGGCCGAGTAGTTTAGGCTCTGCGAGGGAACAGATGAACACACAAACATACATACATACATACATACATACATTTTATTTTATTTTTATTTTATTTTCAGAGGAAAACTTACGGCTAAGATACATACAAGATAGCAAATACATAGTTAATAAAAAGCCAATTAAAAGTTTTCACAGATAGAAGAAACAATAGTAAGAAATGGTACAGAATTAAATAGTTAAAGAAATAGAAGATTTTATGTACCGAAATAGGAAGGTACATCATAGTTCTTGATTATAGGTAGAATAAGAATATATTATGCATTTCATTTCGGGAATAACAAAAAGAAAAGAAAGGAAAACATAGCGGAATGTATGGTAAAGAGAAAACAAATGCAGTGATATGGCAATACGTATACCTATATAGGTGTTGAGTAGATCAGTACCTAGAGCGAGGTACAAAATCGCACTGTTAGTAATCTACGAATGCTATTGAGATTATCACAAAATAAGTCGATATCAGAGTGGTCCCTACAAAGTTTATTAAATGAATGAGCAGCTCTCGGGAGGAAGGCATTCCTTCTATAGTTCGTATTAGCACTAGGGACAAAAAAAGTTGACTTTTGACGGGATGACAGACGTGGGGGGACCCAGAGATTTAGGTGAGATAGTAGTGCAGGAGAATCTATATTATTTTGGGCAATTTTCATTAAAAATATTATATCCGAAATGTATCGTCGAGTATGCAGCGGTAGCAAATGAAGCTTCACACATAGTTTTTCATAATCTAGTCTTGGAATTTTAAATTTGAATCTAAGAAAGCGGATAAACTTCTTTTGGATACTTTCGATTTTGGACGAATAAATATCATAACAAGGGTTCCAAACTTGGGAAGCATACTCTAGGTGACTGCGCACGAATGCACAGTACACTATTTTTACCGATTTTAGCCGCCGGAGGTTTTTACAGGAACGCATAACAAATCCGAGCGCCCTGTACGCCTTATTGACAATAGACTCGACATGTTGATCGAACAATAATTTCTGGTCCATGATCACCCCAAGATCCCTTATTTCGTTACAAGTAGCAATAGGTTTATTTTTTAATATGTATGTAGAATTATGAAGGCTATGCTTGCGACTAAAGGAAATCGAGAAGCATTTAGACACATTAATGTCTAGTTTATTGTTAGCACAGTATTGGTCCAGTCTGTGGAGATCTTCCTGGAGAAACAAAGCATCAGAGGCGTTGTTGACAACTCTAAATACCTTCATGTCATCCGCAAACAGGAGAAAGTCTGAATGAGCAAAACATGTCGATATGTCCTGGATAAAAATGATGAATAAAAGCGGACCAAGCAAGGATCCTTGGGGCACTCCCGAGGGGATGTTCATCCAGGATGAAGTATATCCATTTAAGACCACTGCTTGAGACCTGTTCATGACATACGAGGAAAACCATCGATATAGATCTCCTCTTATACCAATTGAAAGGAGCTTCTTAAGGCGCTGGGCATAGTGAATTAGCCCGCGCGCAAAAAAAATGCACAAAAACGATTCCTGTATCAAATACACTAAAAAAATCGAAAATGTTCACATATCAAACCCTAGAATTAGGTGAGAGCTATCTAAAACAGCCAGTTTTGTGTTGATACCCATAACAGATTGCAAGATATTTTGTTTGAAAAAAAGTGCGCCGCATATTTTTTTTCATCAAAAATATCTTCAAAACGTTTATGAATGTCAACACGAAACTGGCTGTTTTAGATAGGTCTCACCTAATTCTAGGGTTTGATATGTGAAAATTTTCGATTTTTTTAGTGTATTTGATACAGGACTCGATTTTGTGCATTTTTCTTGGCGCGCGGGCTATTCACTATGTACAGCGTCTTAAGGAGTAAATCATGGTCAATACGATCAAATGCCTTACTGTAGTCTGTATATATAGCGTCAATCTGATTACCACTGTCCATTTCAAGAGATAGGAACTCGTTGAAAATAATTAAATTTGAATCAGTGGACCTCTGTTTTAGGAATCCGTACTGCTGAGGGCAAAAAGATTGTTTAACTGCGGAGTAGACTTGATTATATACAATACGTTCGAATATCTTGGCAATGAGGCATAATTTGGAAATGGGTCGATAGTTGTTAACAGCGTTTTTAGGACCTTTCTTATGAATTGGAGTAATAAAGGCCGATTTCCACTTAGTAGGCATGACACCTTCAGAGATCGACCTGTTAAATAAGATAGCTAGAGGAATAGACAGGCTTTCAGCACATCTAACAAGAAATAATGCAGGTAAATCATCAGGGCCAGCTGACTTCTTCAAGTCGAGAATTTTCAAAAGTTTATGAATTTGATCTGGGATGATTTCTAGATAAGCGAGGTCACTTACAGTGGGAGTGGTCGGCTCAGTCAAACTTACCGATGCAGTCGACGAATTGTTTTGTAAGAATGTTGAATGGAAATAGTCGCTGAATAAATTACTTATGCCCTCGCCAGTGTTTGAAGTAATGCCTGAGTAATTCATAGAGGCTGGAAAGGAGGAACCTCGCGTGTTTTTAACAAATTTCCAAAAACTTCTGGGGTTTACTTTAATTGAGTCTTCTACAAGGTTAATGTAATTATCGTAACACTCCTTCTCAAGGCGCTTAAACCGATCTCTTAGTAACTCAAAAGTAGATTTATCCGAGATATTACCGTAGGTTTTGAACTTTTTAAAATACTTAAACTTTTCTTTTATTATTTTTATAAGTGGGCGGTTATACCATACATACATACATACATACATACGCTGCTAAAATCATAACCCTCCTTTTTGCTTCGCGTAGTCGGGTAAATACGCCGGAAATGAGTGCCCAAAACACTGAGCGTATCTTGCGGCATTAATTTTTAGTCGCAGATACGGTCGGCCACAGTCTAGGATACCCCATGGTAGCTCTTACCACGCGCGCTATAAGGGCGCCAATCGATCAAAAAGGGGTATCCTATCGTGTGGCCGACTGAACTTCTCCATGCGTATTATTACGTCGTCGCGGCGAGCTCAATAGGGCACGGAACAGTTTTTTTATTTTTCTTCTGTCTTGTTTTGTATGAGAGGGCCTAAAAGTTCCCATGCATCTTGCGTATTTTCAGCGAAAATAGCTAGACACGCGTCTTTTGCGTATCTTGCTCATTCGCGGCGCAAAAACGCTTATGTGGGATACGCTCAGTGTATTTTGGTACTTGACTGTCAGACATAAAACTTAATAGCAAATTAACAAAATTTAAGAAAATACCGACTTCACTGCTAAAAAGTACACTGTTATATTGCACTGATTCCGAGGGATTTGCCGCTACCCGTTGAGGAGTTCCATTCTCCATCTCCGGCGTTCTTCATCAGATCTTCACCATTTTTATGGGACCACATGCGAAGTAGATATACCCTTGCAAACAAAAAAAGAATAATCAGAATCGGTTCACGTATTTTTTTTTCTGGGGTAACAAACATAAAAAATATAAAAAAATACGCCTCGAATTTTTAAGTCGGCAAAAAGGCGCGATTGTGAAGGCACCGAGAAGACAATGGACGTGCGTGATTGGCTTTTTAGTTTTATAGGTAGTCGTTACGAAGTTTTCTTCATGAAGTGACGGTATGGCCTCTAGCTAATCAAAATTTACTGTTTAAACTGATTTGAAAACAAATAAACTAGGTAGTGGTTCGCCCCGAACTATGAACTCGCGACCCCATATCTCAGCAACCCCTCGACCGATTTGGCTCATGTTCGAACTTAAAATTTCTCTTTGCCTCATTTACCTGCCTACGAAATTTCATGACATGATTTGTTGATAAATAAAATGAAAATGACGATCCGACTATTTTACTCAAGTTATTGTCGAAGGAATATTCATACATACAAACATATACAAACATACAAACGCCGGATTGTTCCAGTAGACTCTGACAACTTCGCTCGTTCAATTATAATATAGTTATGGCGTTTATTTCATGAAAAGACAGGTCAATATGGCTTCTAGCTAATCAAAATATAGTTTAAACTTATTTCAGGACAAACAAAGACGGCAAAACGAAGAGATTTTTCAGCCCATAACCATATTGAATAAAGATCACTAATGCGGAAAGTTTAGTTCAGAAGTGTAATTAAGTTTTCCAATTAGGCATTGACTTTTGAATTATCTGTCCGAAGCCCGCAGAATAGTCTCCTCTCCTAACGACATGGACTGGACTACTTTCCTTCAAGTTTGGCTAAAGTGCATCCGTCGGCGGTTTAGGAGGGTTGACATCATCATGAAGTTCTTTTTGCAATCTGTGATATTAAAGTTCAAAGACCAGCTATAGTCTGATTTTTTATTCCGTAGAACCCTGGTATTTCATAAGTGTTGCTACTAGAAAAGCACTCTACCGAAAAAGGGAAAAATTTGACCCATTTGAGGACAATAAAATGCTAGATATTTTTTTATATTTTACCTAGAAAAAGATAAAACTTAATATTTACTTACTCAAGTGAACTAATACAAAAGTACCAAAGAGTTCAATATCACGAACAATATATCGAATTAATTTTAATTACTTTATTTCAATCTTTAGCTGGAAACACTCTCATACGAATTCAGGTTTATTAAACCTTTTAAAAATAAAGTATGCTGTCACGCCGCGTCTGTCACATTGATTGATTTTCATTAGTGTGATAGTAGTATTAGTATTAATGATGATTAGAGATTTTAATAAAATTATGTTTTATTTCCTTGTACCTACTTTTTTACTTTTTGTGATGAAAAGGGACGTAATTATCACTCGCCGTAAGTCCCCTTTTAATTTGGAGCTCTGCACTTAATAAAAATGGGTACATTCACTGACAAATAAAATGTATAGACTCAGATGTTCAGACTCTTATTGAAATTGAAAAATGTGCCCGGCCAAAAATGATTGTAATCTCTGACATGTCAAAAAATGGCAGCTGTCAGAATTCTACGGAATTAAAAATCAGACTTTAGTATGCTCCACTCGAACCGCTAGAAAGCCCGATTGACGCCTTAGGCCGCGCGTAATAAGAGCTATTATGGCTCAAAAGTCAAAGAGAGTTTTAAATTGTTAAACAAGGTGAACAATATTGAGAACTTAAAAATCGAGGAAAAAATAAATATGTTGTATTTATACAAAAAGTAGTGGCAGATGTTTTTTTTCGCTCCGACATTTTATCTAAACCTTTGTTGCCATATAAGCGGCGGACCCAGTGTACCCTGCCCCGAGGCACTTGAGGCCGTCCTCAACGATTATTGAATTTGTTGACAAAAACTTTCCCGGGCGGAAAATGCCTTTGTCTCACAAAAAATGCTCAGACAAGTCTTTCTTACATGGAGGCGAATATCATATATGTAATATAGCCCGATGACGTCATACAGACTTACTCGTACGGTCGGCCACAGTCACAGACACTCCATGGCAGCTCTTACCGCGCGCGGCTTAAGGGCGCCAATCGAACAAAAAGGGGTGTGGCAGACTGTACATGGCGGATGGCCTCACCGCTCGAAATTACGAAAATCTATTTTAAACGGTTTTATTTAGCTCACCCCGTTTGTTTTATTCTTTAGTCTTTCTTGGGTCAAATTTAGTAATTCAAATTTCACCCTCTTCCTGTCAACCGATTAATCTGAAATTTTGTATACACTTTGGATTTTGGTGACAATACAATTATGTTTATTCATTATCATTATAAATCCAAGATGGCGGCCGCTACAAAATGGCGGATAACGTAGGTTTTATCAATCCCATCAATATGGGTATCAAATGAAAGGGCTCAACAAGCAGAATACAATATACTATAAAAAATTGAAATCCAAGATGGTGGCCGCTACAAAATGGCGGATAACGTAGGTTTTATCAATCCCATCAATATGGGTATCAAATGAAAGGGCTCAACAAGCAGAATACAATATACTATAAAAAATTGAAATACAAGATGGCGGCCGCTACAAAATGGCGGATAACGTAGGTTTTATCGATCCCATCAATATGGGTATCAAATGAAAGTGCTCAACCAGTATAATACAATGTACTATATGAATTAAACAGAATGCGAAATAAAAACTAGAAAATAAAAATAGGTAAAAAAACTTTTTAAGTTAAACGGTTTTATGTTAAACATACATTGCAATGTTTAAGATAAATGTACTAAAAACCAAAAAATAATAAAATAGATACAGTCGTGGGAATTATAAACATATGCATAGACTAGACTAAAATAAAACCGTGGGGCACGTCAACTGCCTAATTATAGTGTAACATTACAAAACAAACATTTTAACCAACGATTGTAGACAATTGACGTGCCCCACGGTTTTATTTTAGTCTAGTCTATGCATATGTTTATAATTCCCACGACTGTATCTATTTTATAATTTTTTGGTTTTTAGTACATTTATCTTAAACATTGCAATGTATGTTTAACATAAAACCGTTTAACTTAAAAAGTTTTTTTACCTATTTTTATTTCATAAATACTTAATGCGGAAAAATTTGCAAATTGGGATCCCAACTTACTGATTTTTTCCAAAGTATAAAAAAATGCAGTGCTACATATGGAAAGTTTCAGATTAAAATCCAGGTTTACACTAATATTCTATTAAAGGGGAAACTTTCAGCCATTTTACGCGGCTAATGGTTGTTAGTTGTTGAATGGTGCCTCTTGGCAATCCAGCCAGATTCGCAAAGCAAGGATTAAATGGTTAAGAGGCCCCTTCAGGACCGTGGGAACTCAGTGACGGCCAAGCGCGTGAAACACTGTTTTCTATAGCTGTTTTACCCAGCTATAGCTGTTTATTGATGTTCACAAGGTAGTTAGACTCCAATAGACAGTGTAATAATGTAAGTAAATAACAGCTGAAAGTAATCCCTTTTTCGGCGCGAAAAACGCATCGCTCTTATTTCTTTCAGGCAATTTTTTTATTATAAAAACTATTTGCGTACCTCCATATTGGTCATCTACTGATACGTATAAACCAAGTTTCAGCAAAATCCAGCCAGTAGTTTAGAAATTAAACCGGAACTACGTTTGTATCGGAAAATGGTGCTCTAAGCCTCTAACGCCCTCTTAACGAATGGATACGATGGTCGAACTCTACCACCTAAAATTTTACTTGTTTATTGCTCTCTCAGGAAACTTATCTCTAAACTCTGTGTGACTCTGGCACTACAAAAAGATTTACCCCCCGATTCCTCGAGCACTTACTGGCTGTTATACAATTTTTTGTATGCATTTTTGATAACTGACAGATCTTTTTAGCAAAAGTTTTTAACGTTTTTAGCAAAAAAAAGGCATCCAAGAAGAAGATTGTTTTTTTCCATTGGCGGCGCTAGTTGTGCCTAGGTTTTCACCTTATGGTGGTCCTAATAGTTAAGCCTCGCGTTGATAACCTAATGAAGAGTTTTTATCAAAAAACGCATCCAAAAAGAAGATGTGCCTAGGTTTGGGCCTAATCTACCAAATCGAGGTTTCGTATCCCCATTTTCCTCTCTCGAAACTGGTCCTATTTCGAATTTTTTTCATCACAGATATCACAAGAAACAACTTGATGTCGGAACTTCCCATTTTTTAAAATTTTAAGTTCTTAAAAGAGAACTTACTGAAGAGTTTTTAGCATAAAAACGCATCCAAAAAGAAGATATGTTTTTTTTCATTGGCGGCGCTAGTTGTGCCTACTACTGCGCCTTAACAGTCGATTAATAGCGCGTTAGTGGACGAGCAATAAGGCATAAAAGTCCAGACCAAAGGAAACAATAGTACTACGTAGGTACTCGAAATTCGGGCGGACTTAGCAAAACTTATTGCCGGACAAAGAGGTCTTTGCGTGTTCTGTCATTCTTTATGTGTTTAGTCCGGAGCTGGCCATTCATTGTGGGGCAGGGGCCATAGTTTCTCTTTTATCCCTCACACACACGACAATGCCGTGGCCCGTAAATCATCCCCGATCGTGTTTCTGCGTCGAATAGGCGGCACGGCGGTACGGCGGCACGGCTAGTGTAGGCTGGAGGAGGCTGTTTTTCGGTGATAAATACAACGTGTTACAAAACCTACAGGTCAAAAAATTTTTGAAAATTATGAAAAATTGAAAAAATAATGTTATTGTGTAACCTCAAAATTGAAGATGTTTCTTAACTTTTTCGTTTACCTATGTTATTACCTCAAATTTAAAAATATATTTGTGTGTATTTGCATAGCTTTGAGTTGTTACAACATTTGCATTTTATTAATTACAAAATCGACGGAATGTTATCGAAACGAATGAGAAATAATATTTAGGTTATGAATATCACCGGGTGCGATTACCCTGTAAAAAGAGTTAGGATTTTTGTAACACCTTGTATTAATAGGTACTTACTCGATTAAAGCGCGTACAGCGAACAAAGGGTGCGGCTTATATTAGTACAAGCACCTGATGCCACGCTACGCTAACTTTGCCACATGGGATCGCATCGCCGCACGCATCGCATTAGAATAGTAGAGAAGTGTAATAATGCCTTGAAAATTACATACTAATTACAATCAAAATGTGTTGCATTTCATAGTGATTACAGCTGAAGTGATAAAAACAAATTGCCCTTGCAGAAAAGGCTTGCAGAGGTGTAAACCGCCAAGCAAACTGCAAAATCACCACAGTTGTAATTGCTTTAATACTCTGCAAGCTAAAGACAGTATAAGATAAAACCAGAAAATGTTACAGTGGAAAAAAAGTCGATACAACCCAATATTTCAATTTAAATATAGTACACAAGATAGGCCGTCAACTCTTACACTTAGCATTCTACTCGGTTGCGTTACGGGCGAATTTACAACAAAAGTGTACACTCTGACGTGTGTGTACTTCAAATCGCAGAATTTCTCACGGAAGAATTCCCGTCAACTTATTTCTAGGTACTCGTAGCTATTCGTATGTTTTAAGATAACACCCGAGGTTATTTTATGCTTAAAAAGGCCTCATACAAGCCCTGTTATTCAGCGGAACTCTTGGCGGAAATTAGGATCGTCTCCGTACAGATTGTACAAAGCGATAACGAACCGGCTCCGGGGAAATATAATCAAATGAAAGTGAAAATAACTCACGGACTCTTCGACAACATAAATACAACCGAAGTTTAACTAAGTATAGATACATCTAGGAAGGCCTTGTTAGTTGAACGAGCGAGCGAAGAGACCGAAGTTCTCCGAGTCTACTTGAACGTGAAAAGTGAGTCCAGCGTCTGTGTGTTTGTATGTATGAATGTTTGTTCGAAAATTATTGGTAGAGTTTAGAAACTCAAATCGTTCCTCTGCAGCATTTGAATATTTTGCATATCAACACAGAGCTCGATTGTTTTGTTTGAAGATTAGCTGCCTCATTCAATTACAGGGGATGTTTTTTCCTCCTTTTAAATTTTGCCAAAGGGTCTCTGTATCTCTTTTTACTATGGGCATGATAAGGCTGATGATAAGATTTAGGGTAAAGTAATTTCGTCCACGTAGCCAGGGAATGAATGAGGGTAATATTAACAGGGTTGGTAATTTTTACAAATTCTATTTTAGGTCACACAACCATAGGCAAGTTAATTAAAATAAGCTAGTAAAACTAAGGTATATTAACTATTTACTTTCAACCAGTTTAATTTAGTTTACCAGCTTAGTTCAGTCAAATTAAATTAAGTAAAACGTCAAAATGACAGTTTTAAGTCGTAGCTCTAGTGATTACATTTGAGGAGAGTTAAGTTTTGTTACAGAGTACTGTTGCGAAACTAAATACTCGTTTAAAAAAAACTGTTACTTATATTAATTTTGTGCTTTATGTGTCTAGTGTCTAAAGGGTGTTTCAGAAAGGTCCTGTGACACTAAAAGGGGTCGCTTAACTCACCAATACAAGCAACTTATACTAGGGTACCAAATGCGATATTATTATCTCGAAAAAAAAAACTGCTATTCCATACCTACTCGTACTAAAATTCGATACCTGCTGCACCAAATGTATGGGGCAGCTGAATATCTTTTTTTCGAAATTTCACATTTGACCCTTTAGTAAAAGTTGCTTGTATTGGTGAGTTATGAGACCCCTTTCAGTGTCACAGGACCCTTCTTAAACACCCTGTATAGTCGACGCGACTAGGCTCGACATGTTCGATAAATCGTTTTAAAGAGTTGCGAATGTTGCAGTCAATAAAACATAATTCACAAAAGAGAGACGTGAAAGTTGCAACAAGTTTTATTGTTTTCCTGCAACATGGCGGAGGTATCAAGTGGAGATAAGCCAGGGCAACTTGTTCCACTCGGGCTGAGCCAATAACTAAGTTGTAACTTCGTTTCCGCTTCACTGAAGTGACTATAACCTGGATAATTGTATTTATGTGAGCACTTTATAATGAAAAAAAAAATAAAATGCAACATTAAAACAAAACATTAACGGTAAGATAATAAAAATAATGGAAAAAAATAGCTACAATTTAGAAAATAGTTAGTTTTAATTTCCCGCCGACTGCTATTTTCGGACTTGCGTCAGTCATAAATTTCAATACGTTAGTTCAGAATTTTAACTGGCTAACCCTGGTTCACGCAAAGTGAATGCCACTAACTCTTGTTGATGTGCTGAAATAATTATTTGTCAAAACTCAGCCCTCTCGTCGCGAAATCAATTGCCCCATTTCAACTGTAGCTGCTGCAAGCGATTGTAGCACTTAACTTTATTATTATAAGGCCTTCCGAACTAGCCCGTTTTAGAGATATCAAAATTAATTAGACTGGGTCGTGGCAATCCCAATAGAGACCATTATAATTGCCGCTGAAACTGATTCCTTATCGCCTGCCCGTCCAATTTGACTTCTAATTATTATTAGACGCTAACCGTGGAGAAGTTACAGAAAATAATTAGGAAAAAACATACCCTTATCCATTTTTTAACTCCCGACCCGAAAAGAGGTGTGTTATAAGTTTGACCGCTATGTCAGTATGTATGAAGGTTCGTTCGACGATAACTTGAGCACCGTTGGTCGGATCGTCATGAAAGGTTTCGAGTGTTTAAGTTTGAATATGAGCCAAATCGGTCGAGGGGTTGCGAGGTATGGGGTCGCGAGTTCACAGTTTGGGGCGAACCGCTAGTAAAAATAGAAATAAGCCAATAATTTAAAGATTGCATTGAAATGGAGATATTCCATTGGCCGCCTAATTAATATCTCCCCATCTTCAACTGAATCAAAGTCGATTTAACTTTTCCTCGCAAAGCGTTGCGCCCTGAAAGATTAGAGAGCATATCTCTTTTTGCATTTAAACTGTTGGGGAGAACTTCTTGGGTGAAAAGGAAAAATACCTTGTAGCTCTTCCTCTTGGGTGAAAAGGTCTATACCAGGCTATCTCAGACTGGTAGCTCCACGTACTCCAAAGAAACACAGGCAATGACTGAACCCTAAAAATACTGCCTATGAAAGCAAATGAGATGCATATTTCGGCGCAATTCTGTTCAGTTTCAGCACCATGATAATATAGGTAGCACGCGTGCAGTTAGCCATCATTAAAAAAAAACTATCGCGAACCTCTTACGATCGACCTGGCATACCCCTGTTTGTACTCCACTTTGGGAAACCTGGGAAAGGCGAATGGCATCAACAATGAAACGCAAAAAACGGCCACTTTTGGCGGTGGCGGAATTTATTAGTAGGTTCTAGGTTCTGGAATTTAGACTAAGGGTTTCTCATTTAACGGCTCATTTTTGGCAAAAAACGCATCCAAAAAGAAGACATTTTTTTTCATTGGCGGCGCTAGTGTGCCTTGACTATCACCCTTAAACCAGCCAACGGGCCTTATGTTTCGTATGGTAGTGGATTTAATGGGTAATTATTGGGTTAATTTTGTTGATAGAAAATCTGGACTATTTATTATTCCGTTTCGACGGGCGTTTTCTTCGATTTCTTATTAATTTCATGCCTGGAAACTCTACATTTCTACAATAATATAACGCTGTCATATCGGTTTGGCTTGCAAAATAAAACATTGTGCTCTTTCTGAATATTTTATACTGATTCGCAACAGGTAAATAACTTCAAGACCCGATTTTGAGAAGATTTTGCCCGGCCTTGTGTATAACGAAGCTGCTACTTTGAAGTTTTTTTTTTCGTTACTCTCAGTGTTATTAAAAAGGAACTCCTTTGCGTGGGCTTCCTTATTAACAAATTATGAAAGGTAAGTCCTAATTTTACGTGCGCTAGATAAAGGCACATATTTTGTTTCAGGTAAACTGGGCACTTGTTTAAAGAGATCTTTGAATGAGGGCTAAAATCAAAAGGGTAAATTCATATTTTACATATGCCTAGGCTTGGCCCATCAACATAGTATTCAGCAACATACCTACATATTATCTTATTTGAAAACTAAAGCACAAATGTTTTGAAAGTATTGTTCTCGATAAAAGATCAGGAGAAAAGGCTAGCCCCGGGTCTCTAATGGATAAGACTAGACAAGTGATTCATCTGGAAGCCGGATATTGAAACGTCACGATTCGGGTAATCCACAGATGTATTTTCTATTCTGCGGTAATATATTTGAGTCATCAGCTTCAGATAGGTATATGAATTATACCTACACTGTGAAGCTATAATATTCACCAGAACAAACAAGGTTGTATAAATGTGTATCTGTGTTGTACACGTGGATGAACTGTGGGATGAACCACAGCCTTCTTTATCTCTCAAGCCATGCTATTAAGTTTGGCAACCTCGCATTTAAGGACTGTGTGAACCGGTTGTCTGTCTTGTAAGACTATCTAATAATTATTTTTCCAGCCACTTAATAAATCGTTATCCCGTGGGAAAGGAAACGTAGATAAAGGTCTTTCTCATCTCTTTAGACTTGAGTCGTAATTCGACTTACAGCCAGGCCACACAACACCGGCGAAGCATTTGAAATTTGAAATTCATGTTTTTTAATGTTTTGTTTCGATTGGTTCTATAGGATCAAATTGTAACTACAAATCGTAACTAAAACTATGAAAATACTCTATAAACATACCTTAAGCTGGCAAGTCAAGTTGGGCTGTTTTAAAGCAATGAATAACTAATAAATTACTTATTTATCACTCACAATATCAGCCACAACAAATCAAAACAAATCCTCACGTCAAATGAAGATGAGGTATTATCCAACTAACAGAAACATGGTATAAAAACAAACGGCATAACTGCCATGTTATTTAGCCGCGTATTATTATGTGACTAAAATTTATGGTTTCCAGCCAGAGTTGAAGTTAGTGAGACTCGGATTAGTTGTAACTTGGTCGTACTATCATAATGGCTTCTGACAGGAGTGACAGGCAGTGCAATGTCTATACCATGAACCCGGCGACGTTGCCAGACTTGCACAGCACGGCTTGAGAGTTAAAGAAGGCTGTGGATGAACCAATATTGAAAACCTATCCGACAAATTCGCCAGATATTCCCAGGAATAATTTGAAAATGGAACGAATTTTGTATGGGCTTTTGGCAGAATATTCGATAATGGCAATCTTTACTCAGTTCACAATCAAAGAGTTTACTTATAGGTTGGTAACTTTTTAGCATAGTTTAGTGACTTTCCAAGTTATTTTCATAGACAATAAGGAAGCACAGTATAAAAAACCGCACAATGACTTGACAAAGCTGACAAGTAAAATGTCCTAAATATTTTCTTAGTGGATTACTTTTGGTTTATCCAAAATTTCTGTATAGTTACAGCTACCATACCACCTTTGTAATTTTGCATCAATGATATTATAATTACTAAATTACATTGTAACCTACATAAACCAAAATGACAAGTCCAAATAATTTACCGTTCGCAAATAAAAATGAGGACACTTGTCAAAATCCTAGAACGAAGTTATGTAAGTGCTGCAAGGATAGGAGATTTCACGTGAATGAGAATCCTGAGAGTATTTATCCGAAGAAGACCATTGGGTACGTCATTGAACTAACTGCTCGGCCTCAGAGCAACAAGAGAGAAAAATGGCAAAAAGGAGAAGACTGCGGCTTTAGCAAATCACCTAAACGAAACAAAAAAGATCATGCTACCTTACCAGGTGGCGACAATTGCTCCAAAACTGCTAAAGGTCCCTCCGGAGACCATCGCTTGAAAAAAGAAACGAGAAAAGAAAAACCCTCCCAGACGAAAACGACCACCAAATATGTAAAGGTTACCTCAGACATCATTCAACTTAATGAAATTATGCTGAGCAAGCTGCGGCGCAACGAAGAGCTTTTGCAACAAATAAAAAAACACAAAGATATGATTAATTTGCTAAAGACAAAGATAAGAGACGCAAGCAGTAGGAAAGTATCGAAAACTGAAGATCGCCATGAAGATAATCTAAAAAACAAAGTAAAAAAGCAGCCCGGTGAGAAACCGGTACCCGCAAATCACAGGGACAAAAACCAAGACCCAGTCATAACTGCTAGGAATTTGGCTCGAGAAGTTCGAAGAAAGTTGCGTAAGTCCACCCTTCCAGATATCAAGGAGAGACCAGAACCTGTTGACAGTAGATCAGTGAAATCTATCCTAAGTAAACTCATTCATGCTTCGAATGGAATGGAGAAACTGAGCTCTTTGCAAAAGATGTACGGAGCTACAATGAATAAACAGGCAAAAAATGAGTTGATTGATTGTAATATTTACAATGGCAGGCCGCCGACATCTCCACGCTACCACCACCCCCTATCAATAATCAGACCAAACACTAGAAGGGTGATCCCCGGAACGCCTATGACTCCTACCTTGCAACCTGTTGTAAACTTTATACCGATGAAGAAGCCTATCTTGGCCCGGAGAAAAAAACTGTTTCATAAAAACTAAACGGTGAATGTGAATGTAGGGTGCACGTACATTTTTGTTCATTTCTGTCAAGTTCTCAATATTCTAAGGAATAAAATTACCGTATCGGGTATTCTAATTTACCGGTTGGAATAGCTTACCTTAAATAGTTTTTGGTAATTTTTATTTCCAGTATTTTTGTGAAGAAAAAAAAACCACGATGAAGCGAGCGTCTGAGCGTCTGAGGCATAGTTAGTACCGAAGTAGAGCCAATTGATCGATTATGAATGGCTAGTCCAACTAGTATCATCTGTCGCCAGAGGGCCCTCAGCTTTTTTGGGCATATTATGCGATTACCACGTCATACCCTGGAAAAACAGATAATTTTTGGCCAGATGGAAGGCAGACGGGCGAGGGGCAGAAAACCAATGCGCTGGTCCGATGCCCTAAAGGGCAGCAGGTGGATCTATCCAACACGCATCCCATCGCGCCCATGACCGCGATGAGTGGAGAACCATTGTATATCCGATCCTCAAATTGAGGGACCGATCCAGAAGAAGAAGTCCAACTAGACTGTGAGTGCTTCACAATATCATCGTCCCATCGAGATTAGGTCTACCCACTGACCGTCGAACCATTCTAGACCACCAGTCCGCGAGTGCCCTAGTCCACCGTCCGTCATCCCGCCTAGCCCAATGCCCTGCCCTACTCCACTTTAGTGGTAAGATTCGCGCGCCCAAATCTTCTACTTTTGTCTTCTGCCGACGTCTTACTTTTAACATCATATAAAAAAAAAAACGACTTCATTGGTGAAACCGTACACTGTTTAAGGCGCCGTGCATAGTGAATAGCCCGCGCGCCAAGAAAAATGCACAAAATCGATTCCTGTATTAAATACACTAAAAAAATTAAAAAATATTTACATATCAAACCCTAGAATTAGTTGAGACCTATCTAACACAGCCAGTTTCATAACAGATTGCAAGATATTTTGCTTAAAAAAAAATGCGCCCCCTATTTTTTTTTCAAGCAAACATCTTCAAAACGTTTATGAATGTCAACACGAAACTGGCTGTTTTAGATAGGTCTCACCTAATTCTAGGGTTTGATATGTGAACATTTTCAATTTGTTTTGTGTAAGTATTTGATACGGGAATCGATTTTGTGCATTTTTCGATAACTTGAGTATGTACGGCGCTTTAAGCTACTGCACTGATTCCGAGTGATCTGTTGCTGTCCGTTGAGGAGTTCTGTTCTCTACCTCTGAAGTTATTTATCAGATCTTCACCATTTTTATGGGACCACATGGGAAGTATGCCCTTTCAAACAAAAAAAGAATCATCAAAATCGGATCACGATTGAAAAAAAAATGAGGACCCTCTTTTTTAAGTTTGTTAAAAGTATTCGCTTTTAGGGCTAATGACTTTAGAAATAGATCCTGCAATAATAATATCATCGCTATAATGTATTCTTCGGTCTAATGTTCCGGAGCACAGTATATTTTGGTCTTGAGCTTATCCATGAGCCCGATATTTATTACCCCCATTGTGACTAAGAGCACACATTGCTCGCCGTATGAAATCTAATGTTCTCCATACAATTGTAGGTCGACACAGATCACAGAGATTATTTTATTATTGAATGATATAATTATCTGAGTGCCTGGGTCGTATAAGTTTGCTGGAAACACCTACTTTAAAGAATGAAAAAGCATAATGAAACTAGGGTTGTTTTTAGCTAAAATTAGGGGTAATGTGATTTGCTCGTAGTTTGATTGATAGAACTACAGAACAGAGTTGCCATTGGTCAAGGAGACACACAGAAAAAAAAATTAAGCCCTATGGCAGCCCAGCCTAGAGCCTATACCTACGTACAATACAAAATACCTGCAACTAAAAAGGGCTATTAGGCCATTAGAGGCGGTAGTCACCACCCTGAAGTCCCTGATGTTAAGGCTGTTGTAGGACCATTTAATAGGTAAACTCATTAGTCTCGACACAACATAGAAATAGAGCAGTAGTTTCGCTTACACTAGTGGTTCGGCTAGTGGTTAGTGGTTCACTAGTGGATTTCATGACGATCCGACTAAATTTACTCAAGTTATCGTCGAACGAAAATTCATACATACAAACATACACCCTCACATACATAGATACAAACGCCGGATTGTTCAAGTAGACTCGGAGAATTTCTCTCGCTTCGCTCGCTCGTTCAATAATCACATTATCAACTCGGAAACGGAACGGAATCGTACCGCCTCGAGCCGTTCAGTATTAGGATGAACTTCAAAACACTCGCGCTCTCGCTCTATTTAATAAAATCAAAGCGAGACATCGCTAGTTTTGAAGCCCATCCTAAATTGTTTCTCTTATTGAACGAGCGAGCGTAATGAGAGAAGTTCTCTGAGTCTACTTGAACAATCCGGCGACTTTGTATGTATGTATGAATGTTCGTTCGACGATAACTTGAGTATCGTTGGTCGGAATGTCATGATTAGACAAATTTTTTTTTTTAAGTACGAACATGAGTCAAATGGGCCGAAGGGTTACCGAGTTATGGGGTCGCGAGTTCACAGTTCCGGGCGAACTACAAGTATGAAATGCCCTACCGCAACGTAAGTGCTCACTCGGTTAGAAAAGCGGTTGATAACTATGACTATTCATACAAGTACTGTGGTGTCATCGTGAATGCAAAATGTTCCTGTTCGCAACATCACTAATGCTCATTACTTACGGAACAACAACACGTAGGATAGCGGTAATTACAGTAGCGGTTTCGATATTGCGTCCCGTAGGGCCCTCTGTCCATTGCGATAAGGGCTATTTTATTGTAGGTATTGATTTGATCAAAATAATTTTCGCTACATACCTAGTAGATACCATAACTGTGAACTCGCGACCCCATAACTCGGTAACCCATCGACCAATTTGCCTAACGTTTTGTCTTGTACCCACCTACCAATTTTTTAGAGGTACTCTCCTTTACTCAAGTTATCGTCGAACGAACATTCATGCGTACCTACAAAATATATAGGTACCGGATTGTTCCTAGACTCGGAGAACTTCTCTAGCTTCGCTCGCTCGTTAAATACTTGCTTATTGAACTAGAGGGCGAAGCCAGTTTTAGAACAGGGGATGTTTGTATGTATGAATGCTTGTCCGACGATAACTCGAGTATCGTCGATCGAAACGTCCGTCATCAAGTTTGATAGGCAAGTAAAAAGACAGAAATATTTGGTAACTCCGAACATGAGCCAAATTGGTCAAGCCGTTCCCGATATTTAGAGTCTCGTAAATCTAGATTAACAACGATTTAAACCGGATTATGTATTAAAAAAATACCACAATAAATGCTAAATTTAGATTTAAGCCAGTGGCGCAAGCCTCCCATAGATCGTAAAGTTGTCACGTTACAGGGGTTACCTGTTAGTAACGCCCTGTGACGGAAGCTAATTTTAAAGAAGAAATAAGTAAAAGTAAAGGAAAGAAAGAAGTTAAGAGGTGGGTTATTTATTTGACAGCGTTACTTATAACTTAGAATTAGGACCTAGATGACTAAATAAAAGTAAGAGAGCCTATCTGAAACTCGGTTTGGAGAATTTGGAACTCTTCAGGCGTCTTCGGTTCTTCGGAGTTTAGCGGACGCCGGTCGAGGTGAAACGGTTTCCGGTTTCCGATTCCGTGAACGAGGCCTTTCCAGGCCGGACTGCCGCTTGAAGATGAAGGTTTGAAGAGGGTGTTCGTTATGCGGGGGCTCAAAAGGCTGGCCCGCCGCTTGAAGATGAGGACGGTGTTGGTCGAGCGAGGGCTTCAAGGCTGGTCCGTCGCTATGAAGTCTTGTAGTTAAGGTTGGTAGAGCGGGGGCTTTCCAGGCTAGCCCGCCGCTTGAAGTCGAGGATGAAGCTTTGAGGATGACGAGGTCTTCAGTTTTAGATCTTCAGTGATATAGATCTTCAATTCTTCAGATTTTTCGCGGTATTTTCTCAGAATTTCCCGGGCCTGCCTGGCCCGGGAATCTGGCCTATATTTCTCTTTCGGCTGTGGTGCCGAAGAGAAGACTGACCCTTGTTGTTGTTGGATCGATAAGGAAACCTCGTAAGAACGATTTTGTTCTTTTTGTAGATTTTGAATTCAAAAATCTTGCCTCTTTATCTTTTTGTTGATCGCCGTGTCGAAATAAGTGCTCCAAGTAGTTTATGATCTCCTTCGACCGGCCCCATAAAGGTTTTTATGACATAAATTAAGAAAAGTAGCCTATGGTTGACAGAATTTGAATACAATTTCAAAATAAAGAGTAATTCCAAACAATGTGTCAAAAACGTCAGTCTTTTTTCGAGACCACAAAATATCAAAGAATTTTATATTTTGTGTCTCAAACATTAGTTAATCACTATAGTTTAGTGCTATAACAATAGTTTTGATGAAGTGAAGTGGCCGTAGATGCATGAGGATACATAAAAGTATATAAAAGTGCGTGTGAAGGTGAAAATGCAAAGGTGAATGTGATGCCCGTGATTTGAGGATTGCAGTGTTATCCTAAGAACTGGGGCTTCAACTGTGCAGCCGTGAGTTTCGTAGCATCACATGTAGTTATTTACATCGAACACATACAAGGGTAGGGTGAACCCTACAAAGTACATCTCGGGTTCACAGTTTGGGGGGAACTAACTACTACAGGGTGCACTCTAAGTCGATAGCGAAACTTTAAGTAGGATGTCTACTGATCAATACAAACAACTTGTACTAGGTGGCGACAAAAATGGAGCGAAAAAAATATCTGCTGTTTCATACATTTGGCGCAGTACTGAGGCGACCTTTTGTATGGAACAGCTGATATTTTTTTCGCTCCATTTTCTCCACCTACTACAAGTTGTTTGTATTGATCAGCCGACAGCCTACTTAAAGTTCCGCTATCAACTAAGAGTGCACCCTGTAGTTACTTTATGCGGGAGTGGTGACATGTGACAGCTCGCTATACAAGTGACATGTCGCCCCTCCGAAGAGCACAACATCAAGATAAAAGTTTTATCTCACTATCGGATAGAGGTAGCGGCATCTCGCTTTACGCGGTGAAATAAAGCAAGTTGGCGGTAGCCGACAATGGGATAAAACTTCTATCGTGACGTTGTGCTCCCCTACCGAGGGGTGTTCCACTACCGTTCCACTACCGCAAAAAACTACTGAGATAAGCGCTGTGTCTGTAGTAGGTTCCATGATACTTTTACTGGTATGCTGTATACTAACGCAATGAACGAAATGCCTTACACGTCGCTTGTCGCAACCATCGGTTTCACAGAGTAATTAATTGTTCAATTTAGATGACTAATAAACCCGCACTATTTCTGTTTGAAAATCATCAGAATCCTTGTTGGCAGCCTACATCGCTTAAAATTTAATTAGATTGTCGCCGAAATTGTTAGACTAGTATGGTAATTAGTTTTAATAATTTAAGTTTAGTAACACGATTGACTTATGCCTATTAATTTAATACTTAGAGGTAGCCTGTACAAGTGTACATGTCCCACTAGCTGGGCAAAGGCCTTCTCTCAGAGATAGAGATCGAGCTCAATGCGGATTGGAGATTTTTGCGTTTGAGGTATAATTCCTCATACGGTTTCCTCACGATGTTTTCCTTCACAGTTTGCAAATTTAATACTTCATACTTTAATAATAGTATCTAGTCTTAGATGTATGTGATTATGTAGTACCTAATGAACCATCGCTATAGTTATAGCAGTTGATTTTAAACCCCTAAATGAATGTAAAGAAAAAAAAAATACAAATCTTTATTTGTTTACCCTCTTTCTTCAGCAGTTCAAA
The DNA here is from genome assembly GCA_949319315.1 of Zelleria hepariella. NCBI lineage: Eukaryota > Metazoa > Arthropoda > Insecta > Lepidoptera > Yponomeutidae > Zelleria > Zelleria hepariella. The sequence continues at coordinate 14,340,423 of OX439381.1, forward strand.
GAGTGGCGCAATGTTATCAATAGATTGAGTTTCATTATTGTAATCGGGACCACTACAGACATGCTTAGACGCGGTGTTTTCGTCCGAGTGACACTTATCAGTTACTTTTCGGTTAGGTACTAGATGAAAAACAGTTAATTGATTTATACAAGCTTAGTTTAATGCCACTGGAAGGCAGGAAATTATAGTCTCTACCTTATTAGTGTGAGGCTGAAAACCTTGTAAAAATACGCGACTGCCATGTTTATACAAAAAGTGAGAGAGCTTAATAATCCCAGAGAACAGCTTAATAAATTTCTGGCTAGTTACTAGCTGCTAGTAATTACAAACCATAAGTAGGTAATAAAAAATGCTTTTACGCCTAAAACTGCTATTGATAGGAACTAAGACGCACGGATTATGCGCGCTATTTTTATTAGTTTAGAACTTAAGACCATGTCTACAATATGCTTGTAATGCGTAACAACACCTCATAAGCTTATAACACGTGTAAGGTGCCACGCTTGAAAGACGCATGAGTCTTTTTGAACACGCGTGATTCCCTTAATTATCATCGACTGTTAGACTTTAACCTACTTCAAAAAAGGAGGAGGTACTCAATCCGACCCGTATGTTTTTTTTTCACGTTTGTTACCTCAGAACTTTTTACTGGGTGGACCGATTTTAATGATTATTTTTTATCTGAAAGGGTATACTTTCCGTGTGGTCCCATAAGCGAAGTGAAGATCTGATGAAGAACTTCGGAGATGGAGAACGCAACTCCTCACCGGACAGCACACTCGGAAACAGATCACACAGAGATCACACTCTTCTCCAAGAACGATCAGAGCTAGTGAAGCTGGAGAAAAAAAAGTAGCTAGATACTTAGTATTAGATAGTAATAAGTATCTGATTTATATACCTTTTTTTTACTTTAGATAATATTTTGACGTTCAATGTAAATAATGTATTTATGGAATATTGAATAAAACAAATTGATTCTGATTCTGATTCAGATCACTCGTAATCAGTGCAGTAACTTAATAACAGTGTAACTTTTCACCAGTGTCGTTTTTTTAAATTATTCTTACGTACCTATAAGTAAGGTGAATATTTACATACTCCCGTAAGTGTCATTACCGCAAGAGAGCACCGAACCCCGACCCAAGCGTTGAGCAGTCAAGGCCATCAGCGCCGGTGCCCCGCATACAGGCGCGCGTTAACTCCGCCGATAACATTGTTTATGCCCAGCTTCCTTGGCTGACCTTCTAATACATGACTACCTAGAAGGTACAGTCAACAGCACATCAGACTGGACAGTTGTGTTGTAAATTCACCCCGTATATCTACACGCACCAGTAAACGCGCCCAGTTTGGTAAATCAAACATTTTGGTAAATCGGTTTTGGCTATTGGTTTCAAAGCTGATGATTAGTTTTGCTTTTATTTTCGGCACGCTCTAGCTTGAACCTTGATACTAATGAAGTGGAATGAATCTGCACCTACCTATGTCTATTATATTCTCGGCATAATATTTAATTTTATTACACGTTTATTTATAGGTAAGCTTTAGACATCGGTGGCTAAAACAAAATAGATAAAAAAACTGGTCAGCATGTCAGCACGCTTAAAACAGAGTTTACCAATTATCTTCAAGCCTTACATAAAGTAATTTTAATAAAAGTTTTAATAAAGTAAAGTCTACTTGTTTTCTACAAGTCTCGCCTCGCGACATGCTTTTTTTTTGCTTGCATGCTTTTTTCAATCAAAAAAAAAATGTTGAGTGCCTGCAACGGTGCCAAAGTATCAGGAACTCCAACAAAATTAATCGTGGTAAGAATACCGTTTTCTTGCAACAATTATTTAAGTCTAGAGACGCCTAATTAAAACGAAAGTATTCCTTCCCGCAAGGGAAATCGCTTCAGGCAATGAATGCTTCCTTCTTCAGAAAACCTTAGATATTTTTTGTTGATACTGTTAAGACAGACAAATTTTAAGATAACAGACTGAAACGGAGTCTGACGGAAGGCCTCCACTCAAGAGTTATAAATTAAAAGATAATACTTTTACGAGCGGAAGCCCTTTTTAATTTTAGGGTGCTACAGAGAATAGATAAATTAAACAGTACGAAAAGTATAGTTGAAGAGTCAAATCGAGGTTAATAGCGAAGGACTGAGTGTTTCACCCTCACTTAGATGATTCACTGAGCTATATAATGTCATATTTATTCTAATAGACAGTATTTAAGTTATGTCTCCAATGAAAAACCCGACCATCCTGGGCCCTTAGCCTGTAACACAATGGTACCAAAATGGGCTTCCGGTTGACGGTTTTAATTACGATTTATTAATGCCTTCGGTCCAGTGTCGGTCCTTTTAATGTTATTGTAGTACAGCAAAGAATATTATGAGTCTAATTCTAGAGGATTAGTTCGCTGGTTGTAGGAGAACAACGAAAAAATCCCGGTTTTGTCCTTCTACCTATGACGCCATCGATACGCCATTGTGTTACAGGCTAAGGCCCCTGGTATTTATAGAAACACTCATTATTCGGAGTTCATCACCTAACGAAATAAATGGAAATGTGGGCTCTATCAAAAATAATATATTTCTCTGTAATCTTAAGCATAGAAACATACAAAGTGGGAAAAAATACGGCGCTTGATACCTAAACATTCTTAGAATTCTGCTTCCGTAAGCAACACCAAAGTCATCGTATCAATTAATAACCCAGTGCATTCGACGCAAAAAAATAAAACTGAACAACACCTCATACTTAACTCATTTTTGATCAAGTGTCGCTTACGACCTTTTGGCTTTCAAGCGTCGATATATTCGCACGTAAAACCTTTATTTAAGGGTAGACGATAGCAACGTGGCGGGAAATTCAAAATTTTCACAATTTTTTACATTTTGTAGCTAAACTGAGCTATTTTTGTTCAGCGATTTTTCGTTCGCGGAAATAACAAAGTATTATTTTCATTATTGTAAACAACAGAACAACAATAATTCAGCCGATTATGTGTTCTGGTCTACGAAGCAGTGGCACTGCCCAAAAAACTTGTCGTAGACCAGAAAACATAATCGGCTGAATTATTGTTGTTCTGTTGTTTACAATAATGAAAATAATACTTTGTTATTTCCGCGAACGAAAAATCGCTGAACAAAAATAGCTCAGTTTAGCTACAAAATGTAAAAAACTGTGAAAATTTTGAATTTCCCGCCACTTTGCTATCTTCCAGCCTTAAGCAAAAGAAAAAAGGTTCTCAACGTTGTAAACAGCGTAGCCAAAAGTCACACCCGGATTTTATCTCGGGCGCTATAAAAATGAAAAATGTCTCATCCGGCGACGTTTCACCCGTTGTCACGCCGAGACGTAAGGGCGCAAAAGGCAACAAGCTGTGTGTGGCATCTTGAAGTTTGCAGCAAGCTTTCCTTTTTGTAAAACCCTTCAAGGCCGCCTAAAGCTGGTTGTCCATCAGAGATTTGTCCAGGAAAGAGGTTATTAAAAAAAATATTTTATTTATAAAAAAATCCTATGCTCGATATTTGATACAAAACCTGTTGAGGCTACATGCTGACTTTGAAAGTCATCGTGATTTATGTTTCGATAATACAATAGGAAACCATGTTGAAGTTAGACAGTCATACCCCAGTAACACCCAAAAGCCTTCGAACAGTTTGAAGTGCTCATCCGTCCCTTATTGGGCCGTTAAACTGGTACATAAGTAGCAGGCCAGGGCCAATGCAAACACACCACACGATACCGGCCACAAGAGCCACTTCATACAACCCCAAGGGCAGTAAAACGTACTTTTACGGACGGCTCAGGACTCAGGAACTCAGGATGGAAGCGATTTAAATTTGGCTCTACAAAAAAGTCTGTCATACTGTGACTTAAGTGGGTCGTTCATCAATAGTAGGGATACTTTGATGCCAACTCTCAAGTGTGCAAAGAACAGCCACACAGGTGCTGTATTTGGGCGCCACAAGGTTTTCGTTAAATGAACATCATAAATGACGTAATGTCACCCGCCAGCGGCAAGACCAATGAGCCATTTTCAAAGAACAAATTGAAAGCAGTTCATAGATGGCGTTTACAGGCGTGGCCATAGAAGAACCGAAATACGGCTGTCAAATTTCGCTTAGCACTGATTAATTTTGACAGCTGTACTTATTCCATCTATGAAATGCTTTGTGAATTTGTGCTGAAAACGGCTCATTCAACGAAAAGTAATTTAATTTTGTTCAAATCGGCGTTTAGGCTGTGGATGGAAACGTAGGAATGGACTTAGCCTCTTAGGTACTCGTCAGAGAAATCTGACTTTGCGAAATTGTGTAAAAATTATAAGTAGACGGCTTGACGATATAAATAAAGTCAACAACAAAGGCAAAGCAGCGCGCTATATCAGTTACTTCCTGACGAGAGTAGTAGCTACACATAGCAAGGAGCACGTCGGAGAAAATACGAATAGGTGACACAGAAAGACTGCCAGGGTAGTGGCCTAGAACTTTACTGCTCTTGTACTGTGTCAATTTGTGAATAAACTTTTTAGTACTACTACAATTTGTGGGGGCAGGCTGCCGACCCGATGGATCGATGACATTACATTACGAGTAGATAACTACTAAATGCAGTTTAATAAATGCGAATGTGGTATCCTCCGACTACGATTAATTACCTATGAGGCTATTTTAAGGATAAGCGTCTTGTTTCAAGCCCTTTGGTAGTCGGGTTTTAGTTTTTAACTTCTTTTGTAAGTATGTACCTTAGTCATTTTGGACGATCACCCAGAATAGAACCTTAAAGGGCAAAAAAAAAAACACATTTTGGTATTTTTTGTTCTACTTGTTATGAAGACGCCATAAGTGTCATATTTTTTTATAAGAAGTTAAAAACTAAAACCCGACTACTAAAAGGCTCAAAACAAGACCTGTTTATCCTTAAAATAGACTCATAGATAATTAATGGTAGTCGGAGGTATTGATGTACCGTTCCCGGGAACATTGCCAATCGCTGGAAACATTGCCGGAAACATTGCCGGCAATGTTCCCCAACTGGGAATTTACTGGGAACTTTGCTCAAATCTTGAGATATTCCAATATTTGTTTGCTGAATTGTACATGATTTTGGATTCTCTATACACACGGTAATGAATTATCAATAAAAACCCCATAACTTTGAAAACTGCCAGCCCATTGGGAATGTTTCCGGCAATGTTTCCAGTTTATTTCCGGCAATGTTTCCCATTGGGAATGTTCCCGGCAATGTTCCTGGCAATGTTTCCAGTTTATTTCCGGCAAAGTTTCCAAGCAATCTTTCTCGGGATATTTGTTGGTAAACTTTACCATTATTTATGCCAATATCGATGATCTTGTATAGTGCTGTGATGAATTTTATAATAAAGTTAATGGAACAGTCGCCCGCAACGTTTTAAACAACTAAAAAGGTTACAGTTTCCTTTTATTATATGTCAGAAAGTACGAAATTCTGGATTTAAACAGCTACAACTTAAAATCCTAACCAACCACATGACACACTACTATAACCTGCCAAGGTCGAGTCGGATTCGAGCAGCGTTGGTTCCGTAGCATACATGCATAACATGAACTTAGAAGAAAAAAAAAGTTTTATTTTTCCTCATAAATCGAAAATTATACAGGTGGCATGTGTGTTCAGCCATTTTATGTCGTTTATAAGAAATGAGGGTTTCAAGGTGGTATTACAGAACGCTCATTGATCGCACAGTCGGAGTTTAAACATGGTTTAAACTCTTCTCACTATCAGTTTAGTATAGCTTATTTATTAATCTTAGAGATTCCTTTATTAGGCTTATCAAATCAGTGAAAGTGATCATGATGCTCGCTCAATGAGATCTACCCGATAAAAGTATCAAAACTTTAATTGCTCATATCTCCTAAACGGCTAATGCTAGACCCATGTTCATGGTACTATAAGAAAAGGGCTCGACGAGATCTACCCGATAAAAGTATCAAAACTTTAAGTGCCCATATCTCCTAAACGGCTAATGCTAGACCCATGTACATGGTACTCTAAGAAAAGGGCTCGACGAGATCTACCCGATAAAAGTATCAAAACTTTAACTGCCCATATCTCCTAAACGGCTAATGCTAGACCCGTGTTCATGGTACTATAATAAAAGGGCTCGACGAGATGTACCCGATAAAAGTATCAAAACTTTAACTGCCCATATCTCCTAAACGGCTAATGCTAGACCCATGTTCATGGTACTCTAAGAAAAGGGCTTGACGAGATCTACCCGATAAAAGTATCAAAACTTTAAGTGCCCATATCTCCTAAACAGCTAATGCTAGACCCATGTTCATGGTACTCTAATAAAAGGGCTCGACGAGATCTACCCGATAAAAGTATCAAAACTTTAACTGCCCATATCTCCTAAACGGCTAATGCTAGACCCATGTTCATGGTACTCTAAGAAAAGGGCTTGACGAGATCTACCCGATAAAAGTATCAAAACTTTAAGTGCCCATATCTCCTAAACAGCTAATGCTAGACCCATGTTCATGGTACTCTAATAAAAGGGCTCGACGAGATCAAACAGTTAAAGTTTTGATACTTTTATTGGGTAGATCTCGGCAAGCCCTTTTCTTAGAGTACCATGAATATGGGTCTAGCATTAGCCGTTTAGGAGATATGGGCAGTTAAAGTTTTGATACTTTTATCGGGTAAATCTCGTCGAGCCCTTTTCTTAGAGTACCATGAACATGGGTCTAGCATTAGCCGTTTAGGAGATATGGACAGTTAAAGTTTTGATACTTTTATTGGGTAGATCTCGTCAAGCCCTTTTCTTAGAGTACCATGAACATGGGTCTAGCATTAGCCGTTTAGGAGATATGGGCAGTTAAAGTTTTGATACTTTTATCGGGTAGATCTCGTCGAGCCCTTTTCTTAGAGTACCATGAACATGGGTCTAGCATTAGCCGTTTAGGAGATATGGACAGTTAAAGTTTTGATACTTTTATCGGGTAGATCTCGTCGAGCCTTTTTCTTAGAGTACCCCGTCGTCTAATTCATTCATCTACCAAGTTTCATGGCTTACCTGGGGAAATGTAACTATACATCCCGAGTTTCCAGTTCGGGGCGAACTACTAGTATTAATAATTTGGAATATTATAGAAACCCGCGATCAGTCAATCAATTCAGCCCACTGTTGACCATTGTCAAGGAGCATAACAACGGTAGCCAATGGTTGAAGACAAAAAAACACAATAACTCTGAGTTTCATTGAAGATTGACTTCACTAATATATGTAAATCATATGAATAATTCACTTTTATTGGCAATAAGTAGGGAATTCATAGATTTTTTAAAGAAAATACCGATTTTATGCAGTTTCTATATGGCAACACTGTAAAGAAAGACGCTTATGAATTGTCACGTGATTAACGAACGTGATATTTCAAGAATCAGCATGACTGACTTTACTAATATATGTAAATCATAAGAATAAGTCACTTTTATTGGCAATAAGTAGGGATTTCATCGAATTTTAAAAGAAAATACCGATTTTATGCAGTTTCTATATGGCAACACTGTAAGGAAAGACGCTTATGCATTGTCACGTGATTAACGAACGCGATATTTCAAGAATAACCATGAATTATAAACAAAAAAACTACTGGGAATTTATGGGAACATTGGGAAAGTTTCGGAAACTTTCCGGCAATGTTTCCAGTGGAAACATTGCCGGGAGTGGCAATGTTTCCAAGCGTACATCACTAGTCGGAGGCCATGCATCGGTTTATCAAATGCGAATGTGGTGTCCTCCGACTACGATTAATTATCTATGAGTCTATTTTAAGGATAAACAGGTCTTGTTTTGAGCCTTTTAGTAGACGGGTTTTAGTTTTTAACTTCTTATTTTTTTGAGCTTTTTAGTAAGTCATTTTGGACGATCACCCAGAATAGAACCAAGAAGGGCAAAAAAAACACATTTTGGATTTTTTTGTTCTATTTGTTATGTTGACGCTACATGTGTTATACATTTTTGAAAAGGTCTTTTAAAGCCTTTTCATTTCATACCCATGACGATGGTATTCGATAATTTTTATTTTTAGGTCCACCACTTTAGGGCACAGTACAGCCGCCATCTTGGTTTTTTTCAAAATTAAACTATCCTATGTTACCTGGGTGATTAAGACGAATCCAACGACACCTCATTTGTTGAAATCGGCCGAGTAGTTTAGGCTCTGCGAGGGAACAGATGAACACACAAACATAAATACCCACATACATACATACATACATACATACATACATACATACATACATACATACATACATACATACATACATACGCTGCTAAAATCATAACCCTCCTTTTTGCTTCGCGTAGTCGGGTAAAAAGGGCTTATTGATACCCACGACGGTGATATATTGACGATTATCTAGCTCCGAGCTCGAAGCTTCTATACGTTCTCCTTCTGTTGTTTCGGACGGATGAAGGCTAAACAACATTTTCATTTTGTATGCAAACTGTTTGGCTTGGGTTTGGGGCCGGCCAGCGTGTGTGTAAACCAAGTTAAGCCAGATCGCATGCACTTCATAATAAATTGTGTTTTTTTGTTTACGTTTCTCTACAGAAAATCGTGATAAATACAGTGGACTTTACACTTGGTATCCTGGATACCCCATGGTAGCTCTTACCGCGCGCGGCATAAGGGCGCCAATCGAACTAAAAGGGGTATCCTAGCGTGTGGCCGACTGTACAAGGTTTTGAGGTAAATAAAAATATTGTATTATCGAGGTACAGTCGGTCACTGTCTAGGATACCGTATCCTAGTCAGTGGCCGACCGTACCTCGATAATACAATATTTAGTTGCAGCTTGTACGTACATGTCCCACTAGGTGGGCAAATGCCTTCTTTCCGAGATAGAGCGTGGTCGATTTTCAGTACCAAGAAGAAGAAATGGAAATAAACGCTCTTCTTTACTATTTAAGTTCGCTGTATTTAACTTATTTAATGTGCCTATGTTACTTTTAGAGGGATGAGTTTACATTGTAGGTACGGTCGGCCACAGTCACAGATACCCTACGGCAGCTCTTACTGCCCGCGGCATAAGAGCGCCAATCTAACAAAAAGGGGTATCCTAGCGTGTGGCCGACTGTACAAGGTTTAAGGTAAAGAAAAAGGAAGTTGAAATGGAAAAAAGAAAAATAAAACATAACGTCAACACACTTTCCTTTTGGTCCCATATTATTGAAAAATATTTAGTGCTCGCATCGTTAGAGGTATTTTAACGAAAAATGAGCTTTGCAACAGTGTGCGTGAGTGAGATAAGAGTGAAACTGATTGTGCGAAGTTTGACTGACTGACGTATACCCTATGGTACGTTTAGGGTGGGCCTTGACTGCCCTGCTCCCGTAAATTCTAACATTTTTAATGATTGAAAGAGTATTATTAAACTTTTGACTAATAAAACTATGCTGACCTAAAAATAATCACTACGTGTTTTGGACACATTTTGTAAGTATTTTTTCATAATTCTAGTTCTTAATAGGGAAAGAAATTTTCTTTGGGCTACCGGTGCAAAGGCCCAACTCGAAAAACTATTCATCGAAGCCCCATTTGCCCGACATTGTGTAACATTGAAATTATATTCCTAATTCTCCTATTAGGTCAACAAAGTTCACTTCTCGTCAAACAGCGTTAGTAAACGGGCGGGTACTCAAGCAATAATATCTGGAGTCGTTAACGAAGAGACGTGTCTTCGGTAATCGACGAAGACGTAAAAAGTTCTACAGGCAGTGTGAAAAATGTCTCCGAACACAACGCAAATAGCAAACGAGGAAGCCATGTAGCAGAAACTAAATACGTACAGACAAACGAGTTACTTGCTACTCTCTGATCTCTGACATTAAACTATCTGTCGGTCTATTTACCTACTAGGAGTACTGTGTGTGCACGAAGCACTGATGTATAGCGAAAAAAATTTTGATGCATCATGCTAAGACCCCTATTATGTTTTTTTGGATCATCATTTTATTCGAACTGAGAATATTTTGTTTTTGTCTCTTGGATTAAGCCCGAACCTACGCAATAATCGCTCATATTTTTTATAAAATATGCTTATTTCGAGTACGCAACAGACCAAATAAAAAAAATGTAAAGAGCTCCCAGCTAAGTGATCAGTTGATCACAGATTGGATGATGATCTTTACAAACTTAACTGGAACGAACAGAAATGTCAAAGGCCCTTTAGGCGGCCTAAAACTCTAACACAGGCCCGCGTTTCATATAACTGACATAAATATTTTATTATGACAATTCGATGTTCATTGATAGGTCGGTTTGTAAAGAAACCTTTTTTGCAACCTCATGTCAAATCGACTACGCAATATACATCGAATTGTCATATAATCCGCGCGGGATGAGAATGGGATGGAACCTTGTCAAAGTCAATCGAAAATATACTTTATTTTACTTTGACAAGGTTGCTTCGACGCGAGTTTGCTTAGCGCGCGCGTCTCAGTTCCAAAAGGTCGCATCCCATTCTCATCCCGCGCGGATTATAATAAAATATTTATGTCAGTTATATAAAACGTGTACCTGGGGTGGTCCCTAACGGAAATCTTAGTAACTAAAGTATGGCTATATTCATAGGCTCTATCAGTTGCACGAAACACGAAAGCAAGAAGAAGGAAAGCATACACCCTGAGTAGGCTCCGACCGCCTAGCTCTCTCTTACAAACGAGTAACGTATGAGGTAGCTATTCGTCCTCTGCGGCGCGGTGGGAAGTCAGGGCTATATATCTTTGGACACATCGTTACTGATCTGAGCCTCTTAGAGAAATGATTCGCTCTTTTTCGTTACGTTTGGAAGACACACAAGGTTCATTTCGGCCAGAATTTGTCTGCTGCCCGGATAAGAAACATCCCGGAAACATCAAACGACACAGGAAAGCCATTTTGTCATGAAAGACGGTTGCCTTTGTTAATAAGTAATCGTATGAATCGTATAATCGGAATTAATTCGCAATACACACGACAGCACTTCAGAGTGTACACTTTTGTTGTAAAGTCACCGCAACGTAACCGAGTCGAGAGCTAGCGTCTAAGGGTCGACGTGGCTGTCGAGTGCACTAATGCAGCCATGGAACTAATAATTAGGTACCCCGTTGATACGAAAATTCGCAAAAAACAGTTTTACTCAACGAAAACTCTCTCAGACTTGTTTGTGTTTTTTTAGAACGTTATTTTTACACCTATGTTGTACCTACTCCGCCTATCTAAGGTGAAACGTGTTTCGGAAAGGCGTAGTGAACCCATCTAATATACATGCTTTAGCCAAGGTCTCAGGGTATAGCTAGACTTAACTTTACTGAGCTAACCTTTCATGTTCTCTCACGTCTTCTATCTTCAGTGCCTCGCGAAATAGACGGGGTGGAGAAAAATTGCGCGTCATCAGTTTTGTGAGCAATTCGGGAGGTTTTGTTGGTGCGCCGTCAATGGCCACCGATTCTTGATTCGTATACTTATGGTTCTATTTGGTCCGTGTCGTAGTGATTCGTCTCCTTGATTGGAGATTTTGTTCGGTACCAAAGTTGGAACCTATATCTTATAGTGATACGTACCTTGATCCACTTATCTATTTACTATTGTGAAAAACCCCCGGCCCAAAAAGAGGGGTGCTATAAGTTTGAACGCTATGTGTGTGTGTATGTGTGTGAGTGTATATGTGTGTGTGTGTGTGAGGGTGTGTGTGTGTCTGTCAGTCTGTGGCACCATATCTCTTAAACGGGTGAACCGATTTGAATGTGGCTTTTTTATTTGAAAGCAGGAGTGTCATTAGATATGTTTTACCGAAATTTGTTCAGCCGTTTAAGAGATATGCCAATTCGGGGTAGGTATTAGATTTTTTTATTTAGTAGTTCATCATCATCATCACCATCATCAGCCTGTTAACATTCACTGTTGATTATAGGCCTCTATATGCTGACGCCACCTCAGTAGTAGTTATTAATTACTTACGTAGTAGGTACACACGACTGCACGTACACTTTTGTTGTAAAGTCGGCCGTAACGTAACCGAGTAGAGTGCTAACGTTTAAGCGTCGACGTGGCTGTCGTGTGTACCTACATATTGAGGAGTTTCCACTTTTGAAAGATTAGAGACAGTATTATTATGGGCTATAGCATATTATCGGCATTATTAATCTTGGCGATATAAATCAAGGAAAATAGATTTTATTTGACTTTCAATCTGAACATTAGATGATCTCTAACTTTAGATTCTAAAGAAACCAAAATAATAGTAAATATCTTTGTAGATACGAATAGGTAAGGACCCGATCTAATTTAGAGCAGCAATCTTTGCCAGGCCCCGATCTCTCTCTGGTGACGTCACAGCGCCGCCCAAGGGGTTTTACGGCAGAGCGGTTGTGTCTCTTGACTTGGTCTGAGGTTTGCAAGCGTACCCACGGTGGAAAACCCGCTTACAAATTAAAACAGCCGCATCCTAATCGGTTTACCCGTTTAAGAGATACGATGCCACAGACAGACACACACTAATAGCGGTCAAACCTAAAACACCCCTCTTTTTAGGTCGGGGGTTAAAAATAGTGAAATCGGTCAGTCCCCTGGCTTTTAAGATTGACAAAGGTAAATACTTCGCACAGCCCAAGGGGGTTTTACGGGAGAGCAGTGTCTCTTGACTTAGGTCTGAGGTTAGGACCCTTAAGGGTGGACGATAGCAACGTGGCGGGAAATTAAAAAAAATATATAGTTTTTTAAGTTTTGTAGCTAAACTGAGCTATGTTTGTTCAGCGATTTTTCGTTCGCGGCAATAAAATAGTATTCTTTTCATTATTGTAAACAACAGAACAACAATAATTCAGCCGATTATGTGTTCTGGTCTACGACAAGTTTTTTGGGCAGTGCCACTGCTTCGTAGACCAGAACACATAATCGGCTGAATTATTGTTGTTCTGTTTAGCTACAAACTGTAAAAAACTGAATAATTTGTATTTCCCGCCACGTTGCTATCTTTCCACCTTATGTGCAAAATTAAATAAGTGACGTCACCGTTGCAGAGATTGCTGTCCTTAGGGTCCGATTTTTCAATCGCCAGATAAACACCATTCTTAGGAATAATTTGAACATGGGACGAGTTTTGTATGGTCTATTGGTCGAATAACCTAACTGGGGCAACTGAGGATTTCAAAATCATGCCTAGATAGGGTCGGGATTCTCCCTGACATAAGGCAAGTTCCCAAACATATTTTAATCAGTCGGTAGCTTATTTATTTACTCTTTACTCCAACGTATAGGTAGCAATGAAAACAATGCTTAAAAAGTCTAAACAAAATTGAAGTTAGGTCGTGCAGCGTATGCATGTGCCGTTTTTAGACACTACTCAATTTACCCGCGAGTTCGTCCGTTTTTCTTTCGTAAAATTTTCCCTTGTTTTAAAAATGTCTTTGCTATTAAAAACTCATAAAAAGCCAAACTTGATTTATAAATGTGGTGACTAATCCAATAGAGTAGATAAAGATTGACATGCGTTTAGTCTTTTTCTGTGCAAGTATCAACTTTATGTGCCGATTCTCGATGTAGGGTGCGCGTATCATAGAGATAGGCATGCAGCTCTATCTATTACACGCATCATGAGTGCCATTATTTAACCAAAATGTTATACTTTCTCTGTTGCCTGACAGTATTTAGGGTTAAGTGTGCCCTCAGGAAATGGAGACGAGCCCTTCTTAAGACGCGTGTTAATTGAAACTTTCATTTACAACGTCTAGGAGTGCGGTTTGATGTGTCATTGTCGGATGCGCTACCGTGAAACAAAATCATCTTATTAAAACCTTTACAGACTCTTTTAGAGTTATGAGTCATATTAGAGAACTGAATTGAAGAAAAAGTTATCTTTGTATCTTCTGAGAGAGAGAGCATTGTCCTATACAAGGTGTTACAAAAAGTCTTAACTCTTTTTACAGGGCAATAGCACCCAGTGATAGAGATCAAATCCCAATATTTATTTTGCTCTATGACGTTCCGTTGATTATGAAATTGATGAAATGAATGTTATACTTTCTCTGTTGCCTGACAGTATTTAGGGTTAAGTGTGCCCTCAGGAAATGGAGACGAGCCCTTCTTAAGACGCGTGTTAATTGAAACTTTCATTTACAACGTCTAGGAGTGCGGTTTGATGTGTCATTGTCGGATGCGCTACCGTGAAACAAAATCATCTTATTAAAACCTTTACAGACTCTTTTAGAGTTATGAGTCATATTAGAGAACTGAATTGAAGAAAAAGTTATCTTTGTATCTTCTGAGAGAGAGAGCATTGTCCTATACAAGGTGTTACAAAAAGTCTTAACTCTTTTTACAGGGCAATAGCACCCAGTGATAGAGATCAAATCCCAATATTTATTTTGCTCTATGACGTTCCGTTGATTATGAAATTGATGAAATGTAAGTACTTACTCGTAAACGCTGTGGCGGGAGAAAAGTGTTTCACCAAGTTAAAACCACGCAAATTCACCCACGCAATCAAGTGTTTGAATGTGAACTAGATCCAAGAAGATTATTTTTCCTATTTTGGGGTTATAATTTATAAAATTAAAACAGATTTTTTAAACTTTTTTTTACAGAAATGTCATCTTGTTGACCAGGGGCTGTAACGGAATGGTGCCAAAATGGGCTCCCGATTGACGGCTTCAATTAGGATTTATTAATGCTGTCGGTCCTTTTGATGCCTGCAGCAAAGACTATTCTGATTCTAATTCTAGAGGATTAGTTCGGAGTGGTTGAATGAGAAAAACGAGGAAATCCCGGTTTTGTCCTTCTAATGGGACGCCATCGTTACGCCATTGTGTTACAGACTAAGGCCCCTGCAGGCTACAACCTGCAAAAAGAGTTAGGACCTTTTGTAATACATTGTAAATATATACATTTCTAGATGTCTAAAGTGGCTGCGGTTCGTGTTTTGCCTTATAATTTGTCAAGCCCTATCTCCGATGTAGGTGTAGATATTTCTAATGTGACCGGAAAACGTCGCTCAGAGGAAACCCAATTAACGCCTAAACAGCCTTAATTAAAGCCTGTCACCGCTCGTGTTGTGGCGTGATTCGATGGGCTACGGCCCGTTCCGAAATGTGCGTTAATCGAGCTAAAAAGTGCGAATTTGAGTGGTGTAGCACGGACACGGGACAACCTGAAAAGAAGGGGATTCCTGCCACCAGATGCCAGCACCAACAGCGCCTGCGGCCAGACCCATAGCACCCAAGACCTCCTAAAGTGCCCAGACTCTCCATTCACGAGCATCACCGAAGAACTGCTGAAAGCAACGCCCAGAGCCATGGCGGTCGTGAAGCACTGGCTGCATGCCTTATAATAATTTTGACACTCTCTCACGAATAAAAAGACTCGAGTGTGTCCAGTTTTCCAGTTTGTATAGAAGTATGAAGGGTGGTATTTCGGGCACTTTTGGCTTTTTGGCTGGTGCATCATGGTTGGATGTTGATGATCCGACAGGACCGTGTAAAGAAGGAATATTACTACTGTAGCACTGAAAACTTCCAAAACCAGTCTTCCCTCTCTTTCTCGGCATAGTACTCGTCTTCTATTATTTACGAGCGAATTTTCACGCGTTTTGGAACGGAACCCTAAATGGCTTCGATTCCTATGAAAAATATTTTTTTCAAACGTGTTGAACCTTTACCTAAATATACACTGAAATCCGTCTAGAATAATTTACCTTTTTTTGCGCAAATGCAAAATTGAATTTCATTCAAAAAATTGTAGTACGTATTTATTTAGAAGGTGTTATTTGCTACTGCTGTAATGAAAATGATTGAAATAGCGCGAAATAAAGTTTTGTATATTTTTTATTAATGAAAAGCATAATAGTATCGGGCCTTTATCCCGTCAGAGTATAAAATGCGGCTTATTCGAAGGTTTTTGACAGCCGAATAAAATAAGGTTACACAAAAATAACGTGTAGGCATATCAATATTAAAATAAAATTGTCGCTAAATACATAAAAGTTACGGATTTGTACGAATCCACAACTATCAATTCGACCCGACGACGATGCCGACTACAACCTAATTGTTTTGTGAATTTGTGACCATTGTGAGGCCACAAGCTACGAGTATTTATTCAAGTCTCGTGTTTCAAACAGAGCTTCGTTCGGAAATACGAACTCCATAGCGAAAATAATCAAGGCAAACAACAATACGTTTGTTAACGAAATTTCCGGGAATCTAGTTGTGTTGGTAGTTTTTCGCTAGGGCATACTCGTAGGTAGGGTAGGTATGAGGTAGTGGCCACTCCTGGTGTCCGAGTTTTTAGGCCGCCCAAAGGGCCTCTGACATGGCTTAACCGGGACCAAGAAGCAAGAAAGCGCTAAGATATTATTGCCACTAGCGGTCACCCATCCATGGACTGACCGCGCCCGATGTTGCTTAACTTATGGATAGTCCAACTAGGCTATGAGCGCTTCACATGAGGATACTCGTAGATACTTTGACGTTCAACGACTCATTGTGGTATCCAAATTGCAACTGTGAGAGCTTGTCAATTACAGACAGACTTTAACCACAAACTGTTCCCTGTAGCCGACTGTAGCGTAACAACACCTCTGTTACGCTACAGCAGTGTTTTTCAACCTGTACGTCGGAAACGCCTGGGGGGTCGCTCTGCTTCCTTAGGGGGGTCGCGAAGCTTCTTAAGGCGGTCTTTAGGATAGCTTTTAGGTGGTCGTGGTTATGGTCTAGTTTACAGAAAAAGGACACTGGTCAGCGGTTCTTTTAGGATTGTATTACAGAACGCTCCTTAGAGTTAACCCTTAAACGGCCAGAGGTAATATAAAATTTTCATTGGTTTGGACTCTATTCCGAAGCAATAGAGTTCAATTTAAAGTGGGATATCTTCTGGACGATTAAGGGTTAAACATGGTCAATTAGGCTCCTGGTTTGTATGCGGCTGCCTAGGTGCCAGGTGCCTAGTTGGATTGGTCGGGTAGTACAGCGATAGGGTAGGGACATTCAAATCAAAACATGCACTGTTTTATCATCGACACTCAACACTACTAAACGATGTTGAAACTCCGACTGGGCGGGAAGAGTTTAAACTGTTATCTAGGAGCGTCCTGTAATACCACCCACGTGAAATGAAAAACAGATAATATTTGAAGTCGATTGTACCGTTGCATTCAGCGCTTTCCACAAGTGAAGTCTGAACTTGCGGTTGAAATGCAAATGAATATTCCGAAATATTCCGTTTATGTTCGACAAAAACAGCGCAATGAAACGGAGCGGCAAATAAACAATAAGTACAACCTTTGGCGGAGAACACTTTGTGAACTTGTGGTTGTTCGTACAAATTGTTGATTGATTTAGTTTCTAACATTGTTTAGATGAGTAGGTTTACCCATCACCTATACCACCCTGACACCTTAGTCGGCTTGGCCCACAGGAAAGTCAAGTCAAATAAGTCAATACGTGCTGAGCCAACTAAGCCGCGGGTTTCCTCACGATGTTTTCCCAGTGTCTATGTGTGTGAGAGGGGATGAGGGAGGGTTAACTAGATGAAAAGGTTTTGGCAGCTTATATGGAATCTACCAGTGAGATATACAGAGCATTTTTAAATAATTGCTTTATTACTGAAAACAACCTTTTTTGTTCTGAGACTTTGGTGAAAGCGCAATTAAACTTTTCCATACAAACAATGCATTTAATTTTTTTTTTGCTGGAAATCATTTAGAAATTGACGTGTTTCAGGAATAACGGTATTTAAAAATTGCCATGTATAAAAAAAAATTGCACTGGCTTAGGCGATTTAGTGGTGCATCAGAAAGGATTTTCTGAAAATTAACTCCTGGGTAGACACGTGGATTTAGTTGTGTTTAGAATTAGAATTATCACATCTTACATTCGACAGCCACTAATGCAATCATCGAATTTTACTTTCTGAAAACCCGTATCTACGACGTGCAAGTTAAGTTTAACATGGGGCTTACTGAAAGTGCACGGAAAGTGGGCCAGACGCAATGTTTCACTTTACTGAAACCCGTAAACCGAAACTTGGTCGGGCTATTTTTGCACCGACTGAAATATCTCGCATTTTTGTGAATAGCTTATAAATTGTTTGTAAGATTTACTTTGCAAGAAAGTATTCTATTATCCCCGTAACTAACTACGAGTGTAGCAGCTAGTTAACTTTTTAAATATTTGCTGTAGGTACTAGGTAGAGTAAGAATGGGAACATTTTCAGACTATGTCACATTGATATCATCGCCTATCTATGCCAAATTGATGTCAAAAATTCAGACGCGAAAATAGGTCATCGAAGAAGATCTTGTCGAAATACCTTTTTCTTTGGAAAGTGTCAAAGTGGTTATTGTACCTGAAAATGACAAAACAAATATGTAAAAACTGCTAAATAAACACAAAACATAGGTACGGTCGACCACAGTCTAGGATACCCCATGGTAGCTCTTACCGAGCGCGGCATAAGGGCGCCGATCGAAAAAAAAGGGGTATCCTAGTGTGTGGCCGACTGTACCATTTTTTCATCAATATTGTAACCCATTGTTTCGGTAGATGGCATGTCACATCAATCACTCACTACTCGCCGGCTGAGCGGAAAACTGAATGTCAGTAAGAATTCTATGTCTCAATCCATAAATTCGTAGACAAACAGAGCTGATTAAAGGTCTACTCTAGAAAGCAATGTTGCACCACGCTCCAGCCGAGTTGAAAGTTAGACGACTGTAAGAACATGTCACGAATGTGGAAGTTTTACGACGCGTCAGTCGTTCCCGAGAACTCATGTTGACCATAAAAAGAAGAAGTTAAGCTACCCAGGACATGTGCTTTGCCACGACAGGTACCGACTTCTTCAAGCGATCATGATCGGCAAGATTGAGGGGAAGAGGCATGCTGGTAGAAGAATAAACTCGTGGCTCAGAAACATCAAGGAATGGACGGAGATAGCCAGCGTCGAACATCTATTTCGCAGAACAGAGCAGAGAAAAGTATGAAAAGCTGACGGCCAACCTCCATTAGTGGATAGGCATGTGTCAATAAATTAGTAAAAGCCACGTAGGCTATATTTCGCTCGATAGCATGGGTGTGTATCAAAGCTCTTTTACAACGTAAGCGAAGGCAATATCATATTCTATGTTCTACTTTCAATGGAATTATTGCTGAGGTGTTCCAAAATCTATTCAATAAGCGTAAAAATAATAAGCAATAAACTTTTTCAGTTAGGCTCTAAACTGGTCGAATCACGTATATGGATCTAAGTAAAAAAAAAAACGTAGTTCGACCCGTTCCGAATCAAATTATGTCTGAATATCTCGAATCATTAAATTTAAAGTTACTAATTATTTCAGTTTGTAGAGATTTGTAACATTTGCAGTCATAGTAATATACTGTGGGGATTGGTGATTCTCCGAATTCTTCTAATAGATCCGTTGTCGAGTTCTGCTATTTGTTTGACTTGGCCCGGAGAGTTTTCCTCCAGTGTTTTACAGTCTACACTACAGTCAACAACAAGTAAAACCGTGCACTTTTAAACTTTATCCCTGAGGGGCTCGAAAGCAATCAACTGGGGGTTTGTTTACTTTACTTTAAACTCTAGTCCAGTGGTTCCCAAAGTTCACTGGACTGATACCCATCTAACAAAATACGTGACTCACTATCATGAAGGAAAAATATTACATAACTAACTAAGTATATGAATGATAGGGATTCACTACGCCTTGCCGAAACACGTTTCACCTAGTTACACTTCACCTATGACGTCTCATCTAACCTACAGTAGAGCTAAATTGAAGACTGTAAGATGCATAGCCTGTACATGTCCCACTAGCTGGGCAAAGTCCTTCTCTCAGAGAGAGAGAGAGTTCACTACGAGTGCCCACTGCGGATTTTCGATTGGCTATTTTAGCTCAGATACTCAGATTTCACAACTACTCGCTAACGGCGAAGGAAAATGTAACTGTTTACCTATTAGAAAACAAAACACTACTATCGAAAAAAAGATTAAGGCGCTGTACATAGTGAATAGCCCGCGCGCCAAGAAAAATGCACAAAATCGAGTCCTGTATCAAATACACTAAAAAAATAAAAAATGTTCACATATCAAACCCTAGAATTAGCTGAGACCTATCTAAAACAGCAAGTTTCGTGTTGACATTCATAAACATTTTGAAGATATTTTTGATGAAAAAAAATAGGCGGCGCACTTTTTTTCAAACAAAATATCTTGCAATCTGTTATGGGTATCAACACAAAACTGGCTGTTTTAGATAGCTCTCACCTAATTCTAGGGTTTGATATGTGAAAATTTTCGATTTTTTTTGTGTATTTGATACAGGAATCGTTGTTGTGCATTTTTTTTGCGCGCGGGCTAATTCACTATGCCCAGCGCCTTAACTCGAGATATCGTCGACCCTTGCTACTTATAATTATTTGGGTAGTAAAGATGCGACCCATAGTTTGGGAAATGCTGCTTTAGTCCGTTTATTAAACCAAAAGAAGTAACTGCGCGAAGTTAGTTTCCTGCCAAGTTATCTATAAAGTACATTGAATAATTTAATGATATTTGCATTAAAATATGATTTTAATTTATGCAGAATTCAAATGAAATTCAAAGAAGTTCTTTGAATTTAATCGGTTGGATTTAGCGTCTGAAAATTTTAGGACTTTTAGCAAGTCATAAATAGTTGCAAGACATACTCGTATAGTTATAACTTGTAAGCACCGAAGCTTGTAAGTGTATTTTGGTTTGTGTCGATCCAACGCCACGCCCCGCAGTGAACATGTGGGGTGATTTATCTAAGCCCCCCCTCTCTCTCTCTCTCTCTCTCTCCCCCTCTCTCTTTCTCTCTCTCTCTCTCTCTCTCTCTCTCTCTCTCTCTTTATCTCTTTGTGTTACCCCTTTTGTTAAGCAATCTGCAGAGACAGTGCTTGCTCAATTCAGAAATCGGCAGTCAGTGTTCTAGGAACACATAAAAATAGAGTTAAGTAGATAGACGCTACTGTAATACCTAAAATATAATACTAATAATATAATACTAATACAGTGAGTTAACAAAATACATACTTAACTTATATACATACCTACTATACAATTCCAGTACAAACCACTCAGATATAGCCAAGCGAACTGAAGATAGATTCAACCCACTCTGTCTTCCTTGTTTGGCCAGTCTACCATTTTAGCTCATTCTGAAGGAGTGTTTTTGTGATTGATGACGATGTCACGAGATGACGGGAAGTAATAGAATAGCTGTGTATTTTGTATCATAAAATAATATTTGGTAAAAGCAACTTGTCTACCACCTCAGTACATTAGAAGCGGCCCCTCTCCTCTACTATCGATGCGTTCCCCGTTTTTAGGGTTCCATGCCAAACGGTACCCTATTACTATGACTCCGCTGCCTGTCTGTCCGTCTGTGTGTATTTTTTTCCTTTTATTAATCAGTTAATAATAATAATAAAATTGTCGTAAAAAGAATTGAAGTGCAAATAATTGAATCAAAAGTAAGGCCATGAACAATTGCAGCAGTAAAAATCTCAACCACCAAACGGACATTTGATGAATGCAATAAAAATAAATATTTTAAGTCAATATGGTTATTATGTTACAAATATAAACATCGTTGAACGGTGTGTATTATCCAGATGAATATTTTAGCAGGATTTCTGGTGTGTTCCGTCGGAAATATTTACGCAGCTGGATCGAATCTTATCGAAGCAATGATTTTGAATGATGCCACAGAACTCTCTATAGTTAAGTATAATTCTGTAGATAAGTAGGTATGTATATTCTTGGTATGATTACATTACATACATCTATCTATATAAAAATGATGAATCGCCGTGCATTAGTCTCGCTAAAACAAAGAAACGGCTTGACCGATTTGCATATTTACTGTTTTTTTTTATAGGATAAAATCTACACTAAATCTAATCTAAACTCTTAAATATCCCTAAAATAATTTTTAAATAAACTAAACCTAAAATTAAAATAAATTTACTGTTTTGTTTAGTTCACCATAGTTCAGGGTAGGTTTAAAAGCAAAGAAATATGGGAAAAGTTAAAGGATTAGCTGAAAAACGGAAGAAATAAAAATTGGTCATTTTATATTGCAATCGCCATTTTGGACGCGGAGAGTCAAACTATTTTAGGTGATACGAAGTTCACCGGGTCAGCTAGTAAACAATAAAAATGTTCCCTTTAAATCTCTCCATGATATTATGTTCCCCTATTCTCAAGTCCTACCCTGTATACATAAGTATAATCATAAGATGTAAAGACGTTTTTTTTTGTGCCCATAAATGACGGTCCCATTTATGGGCACAAAAAAAACGGTTGAATTCCCAATCAAAATAACATTTCTGTATCAGATATTGGTAGTTACATTTTTAATGTAGAGATCTTTGATTTGTTTCTACAAAATTAGAATTGAGAATCTGTTTTTCAGAAAAATGCTTAAGCTAATAATTTTAATTACTTTCTTAGTCTGCCTTGTTAGTTGTACCTAGAATTGGCAGCCAATAGTCCATCAATACAAACAAAGCTTATCTTGGCCACGAAAATTCATCAAAGAGATTCCATTCTCTTCAACTCAAATAAGACCTTATCACAAGGGACAAACGCTCCAACTGGCTTTGTTATGACAACAGTCAAGATCAAACCCTAGTCTAGTCGTAGAGTAATGTATTTTCTTTTTATAAATGTACTGTCAACTAAAACTGAACATAGCGTTAACTATTTATAAGACGCAAATTATGTTTTTTGAAAATCTCCAATCTACAAACTAAGTAACAAAATCATTCCCTAAAAGAGCATTCCCTTTATTTGACTTCTTCTTTTTAACCAACTTCAAAAAAGGAGCTACCTCCTCCTTTTTTGAAGTTGGTTAAAAAGAAGAAGTACTCAATTATTCGTCGTGTATTTTTTTTTTTACATTTACTGCAGATTAATTTTATAGATGAACCGATATCGATGATTCTTTTTTTTAACGGGTATACAATCCCATGTGGTCCCTTATGAAAAAATTAAGGTCTGATGAATAAATTTTCCATCTCTGATTTTTTTAAACACTTTAAACGTTCAGCAGCAAATCACTCGAAATCAGTAACAGTGTCACCATAGAAGTAGTTTTTTTTAAATATTATTTATCCTCTGCCTATCTACTAACTAGGTAATTAGGTTGGCCGTCGGCTCTCCAAATTCTGCTCTATTTCTTGCAAAGCGAAATAGTTCTTCAACGCATTCCATCTAACTTCCATTCATTCTCAGATTTTTCTAAACCACGACTTCATTTGACTAAACATCCTTATTAAGTCAAGTGTTCGACTGTACATGGCACAAAGAAACTGCGCCACGCGCCGCGCGCCAGATGCCAGATGCACCAGACATACCACACACACACACACACACACACACGGCCATACATAATGTATGAACAACGCTATGTGAGTGAATGCTGTACCTTTAGCTAACTACTGCGTCTAATCGTATCCTGCCTGGCTAGGATGCCAGCTCGCGTAGCATGAGGCTGGGTTAGAGCGTATCCATGGGTTTATAACTCTAGCTATCCCGCTCTACGTCAAACAAAAGAGTGAGATACATATAGTGATAACCACCTTATGTACTGCGTTACCCCCAACCTCATGCTAAGCAAGCAGGTCGCGATGTAAATTTTAAAACAAAAACACACTTCGCCGTGGGGATAGAGTGACCGAGCTCTATTATATAGTATAGAATCTTCCACAGTATGTAGGTTTTCAGGCTCATTGAACTCATTGGTTTACCCCCTAGCTTCACAAACTATGTAACGGACGTGTTGTGCTATCTTTGAATTACGTAAACTATTCAAACACTGGCCCTTTCGTACAGACAAGTTGTATGAAATCCTAGAGTCACCAGAATGACATGAGACGTTTCGTCCTCCTTTGGGTTTAGTTATGGTCGAAACGGGCATTAAACTGTAAATTCGTACGGCATCCCCAGTTATAGAGTCTAATATTTTCCGCTTTTCAGCGACTAGTAATAATTATTTGCTTACCTATCTAAATGCAGGGTGTTACAGAAATGACCTGTAACACTGAAAGGGGTCGCTCAACAAGCAACTTTTATTTTGTGCCATATTCGAAATCTCGAAAAAAAAACAACGTCTCCAGTGGGCCATTTCATTAAACTACAATTTACAGTTTAGTATGACAATTCAATGCACATGGAGTAGTCGGTTACTAACCTAACCTTTGCCTCATCAGCTACCCAATTTACTTCGGATTGTCATTGTCAGTTTTATGAAATAACTCACTGCTCGAATACTAAAATTCGATACCAATAAAATGCACAAAATGTATGGCGCAGGACCTGTGTCTTTCTAAGTCTGGACCTTCTTTGATGTTCAAACTGCAGAAGGGCAGTGTGCCTATTTAGGTCACAATGGTTTTTGATAATGTCCCTTGCTCACTCGTTTGAGCATTTATTTTTATTTTTACGACGCGCCGACGCTTATTTTCGCGTTACTCGTGATTTCACAGTGACCGTAAAAGAACATATTTTATTTTAAATTAACTTAACTGGTCTTTGGTTCAATGTTTTCAATTGTAGGTTACCTACCTATGAATATTCACACCTAATAACATTACTTGATTTCCACTTTGAGCCGGGCTGGCAAGAAAAAAAATAGCGTCGCCGAATATCTTGCCGCCCAAAAACATCACGACTCCAAAATCTCGCAGCATGGTTCAACACGAGCCACAAAAAACTCTTTCGAGCGAGCCTCCACGTTACGGGCCCAAGCGGCTATAATGATAGATGACCTCAGATACTTAGGAGATGGCCCCAAATTTATAAGAAGAAGATGGTGACAATTTGTCTTGGCCCGACAAATAAACAAGTTATAATTTCATAGTGATTTCATAGCAGCATTCGCTGCATTTTACATACATAAATTCTAGCTGTCTTCCGAAAGAGTGGTACTCATTGTTTCAGGGATTGCCTCTAAAGCCACGTTTAGGAAAAATGGGGAAGCGGATATAAAAGGTGTGAACTGTCAGTGATAAATTGCTGGCTCATCGCTTTACAAATACATTTTTTCTGCTTGTTACCTCGCGATTTTTAACTACACTTATTTGGCGCACTAAACATCATTGACCGTTCCGTTTGTAGAATTGTGCTAATTATTTGAAGTCTGTTGAAATTGAAGAGTGGTGGCTGCTTGGCATACCGCCTATGACATCAAAAAGGTAGCTATGTAGTAAATAATGGACAAGTTTAACAATCAACCTGTGTAATTATTCTGTAAAAAAAAAATCGACACGGCTGCTTGTCCTCAAAACCGGTTTATTTGCGGGAAAATTGCTCTTATTGATTTTTTTTTACATTTAATAATGCGAATATTTACGGTGCCTAAGTTAAAGAATACGGAGGCAGGTCGACATGATAAAGACTCTTCTTTGGGCATAGGCCTCTGCCTATGCCCAACAGTGGGCGTCATTCGTTGGCTGGGTTGATAGCTAGATAGATTCGAAATATTGTTTGTCTAAATATGTTCGTCCATTCAATCCAGACTCTACCTCGTCATCTTGTCAACCTTTATGTGCTAATGCTAGAACAAACACTCGTAGCTGAAAGCAAAGTTGGTCAAAGGCACCCCAGTCGGCACATCGACACAATAACCTGCCCGTTCTACCCTCGGCTCATGTGAACATGGTAGTCTCTTCTAAAGAGTGGTGCTTTCATAATAATTCGTTTTGTAGAGTAAAGGGACGACAGCGTACGAAGAGTAGAACACTCACGTCAGTGCATCATAACCGCATCTTGAAGGTTAAGTGTTTCTTACATGCAAAGAGCATATAATACAATTACAGGCATACCCACCCCGTACTCCAACATGGGTCCGCACGAATGCTGCCGAATGCTCAAATGCGTATGCTAGAACGCTACCCTAGAATAGCCACCCTGTTCGCGCAGAGACCGATTTGCACCTGTATGGCCATTGTTTTTTTTTTTTAGTTTGTATGGATCTTAGTGAGCCACTGCTGGGCAAAAAGCTTCTCTCCTGTCTTGCACACATTTCATCCGGGCAAGAACTAATTGTTTTTTTCTGTTTTTCATGACCCTGGCAGCCGGGGGATAGTGACACGCATCGCTTCCTGATGACGGCATGGAAGCAGGTGCTGTGAAAAATAAAAAGGCATACGTTTAGTATAAGTGGATGGATAAATACTAAAAAAGAAGAAGCATACCTGACACACCTCAGAACTCGTACAAAGGCACCAGCACTCTACCACCCGATATTGAATTGTTCACAATTGATCGCTGTACGTACGGCGTACGCCCGCTCAAGAAGATTGATCTGTAGCCCATTTCATAAAACTACAATTCATAGTTTTTTATGACAATTCGATGTACATCGAGTGACCGGTTGTTAACGTTGGTAATGTCCTGCGTGCCCTAACACTTGCACACTGGAGGACCTTATGGCGCCTAATAACAACGCAGTTAGCGTTGCGGAATTCGGGGCTAAAGCCAAAGTCTGCCATGTAACATTTATTTTGCCTAATCGGGTACGTAATAAAAATAGAATTGTCATAGTGGTCATTGGCAGTTTTATGAAATGGGCCACTGGAGGTGGTTGAACGAGGATAGTGTCGGACAGTCGTAGAACAATCTGGCTTATTCTTGGGGAAGATTTATACGTCCCACAGAAAATTATATATTTTTTCTTTAACCTGGAAGAAACTACCCGTTAATTCACACCCCGAGCGTCCCTACAGGCAAGACGATGCCAGTTAGATAGAGGAGGGGTAACCTAGAAACGCCCGAGCTATTTTTTCGAGACCTTGTAGGGCGTAAATTATAAACGTCTCTAAGATAAAATTCCCGTTATGAAATATGGCTTTTTAGGAACAGGAGCGGGGAGAAGGCTGACGAGATTTCTGAGTTGTTACGTTAAATATGTACTTACATTGTATAGCATAGTGGTTTATTTCGACATTACCTCATGCACCTATACATAATAACCGATCGACTCGTACCGGGATTTTTTGAATTACAACTGTTTTAGCACCAGGCTCTATAATTGTAAAATAAAAATACAGGGTGTTAAAAGACCGCCAACAAAGCGGGGAACCACGTATTGTCCTCATCATAAGGAACATTTTTGCCCAAGGAACTATGCCTGGGAAATTAACGGTTTCCGAGATAATGAGGTTCAAAGTCGGACTTTTCAAAATTTTTTTTTTGCTGAAATGTACTCAGTATCAAGTGCTTAACATTTCTTCTCAAGGAACCATATCAAAATATTGAATATTTCTTGCATAAAACGACGTTAAAATTGCAACCCGCAATGTATTCTTAACATCGGCACCTCGAGCGTAAGTAACAAAAGTTTATATCAACGCTTGCGCAATATAAGTTCTCTGCGTTACACATCCATTGCGTGATAAAATATTTTCCAAAATTATAACCTAAAAAACCAAAATCATTTCCCAGCAATAATTTATCGAAAAAGCACTTTGTTTTGGTGTCCAGTATGCGTGGCTTTCGGGTCTGTTGGCGGTCTTTTAACACCCTGTATATCTATACCTAGCGATCATATATGAAAAATGGTGATAAAATCCGATACCTGATGGCTCGACAAAAAAAGGATAATAAGTAGGGGTTACACATCAAAGGTCTTTGCGTGTTTGTCTTTACGCCGCTTACTCACCCGTGAACCCTGATTGCTAGATGGTACCTACCTACGTTTCACGGATTTTCACGGCGGAAAAAGAGTCCTGCAAATTCGCCCATCCCGTATCCCATTCCGAGCCACTGGCCGCGCAAGCACTTCATTTTATTACCAACCAACGGAACTTTTGCGAAGCCAGCGGAAATCCTGGCCGAAATATTGCAGAAAAAGACAATAAAGTCAATAAAAAAACATAACAGGAACAAATGAGTTTCTATTTCCGTGCGTTTTTTTTCTTTACGTGTCCAGCATCTGTCGCCTTTCTTTTTATAGCGGCCAAGTTTATATATTTGGGTGTGGTAATATAACTTTTTTATAGCGTCATACAGTTCCAAAAAAGGCTCTCCGTCCAAATAGTCCGTCATGCAGCTGACCAAAAACGTAATGGCGGAAGCCAATTTTAAAAGAGCCGTCCTCGAATTGGAAATTTCAGAAAGCGCACTTGAACTTGGCTTTTGGACTTGAAGCATTATGTTCCGGCATAAAATATTTATTCCTAAGCAACGACACCTGGCTAGACGTATCTATGGCAGATGGATAAAATCCAGCGACCCCAGAATAGCGACCACGAGAAGGGAAGAGATCGGTTGGCAGACCACCAGCCAGATGGTCCGACAACATGGCCCAAGTAGCCGGAAAACAGTGGTTGCGCCTGGCACAAGATCGTGAGAGGTGGCGTGAGCATGAAGAGGCCTTTACTCAGCAGTAAGTAGTAACAGGCTGCTGATGATGATGATGAAGCAATGATTTAAATGAAATAACATCGGATTAAAAAAGATGTTTCAATGTTGGCTCCTCCAAGATATTACTTAGGTTTTACTTAGGTACCTGTTCTTTCTATAAACAACAAACGGAACTAGGAGCATATAGAATGTTGAAACCAATGGTGTAAGCTCCCAAAGTCTCAACCCATGATAAATACCTACCTAAATTACCGAATCATTACTTACTGCACTCCAACCATTATTACAATCACTAAAACTGTAACTATCTGTATAGGTAACTTATGTGGATTTTTAAATAAATATTGTTTTGTCTTGCCTTATCTTAAATTTGATTGAAGTCAATGCCGTTACTTTTACAAAAATTACAAAAATACCGCTGGATTTCTCTTTTACACTAGCGCATGAAATAAAACTTCTTCCACACTCACTCATCACTTTGCGTGAGGACTATTAACTGTCTTTTGTTTCCGTACGTAACAAATATGCGTTTTTACGATCCAAACGTCCCACACGATTGGCTTGCACACAATATGCTAATCAATCGTACAGGCCGGCCATTTAGAGAGGACGTGTGACTCAGTACAGTTAGCGACGTAAATAAAAGGGCCGAAAGGTCCCAATGAGCCGTTTTCAAAGAAAAAATTAAAAGCCGTTCATAGATGGCGCTTACATGTTTGGCCATAGAAGAACCAGAATACGGCTGTCAAATTTCGCTTGGCATAAAATTATTTTGACATCCTTATTCCGGTTCTTCTATGGCCACGCCTGTACGCGCCATCTATGAAATGCTTTATGAATTTGTGCTGAATTCTAAAAGTCCGAAAAATATTATTTAAACGTTTAAAATCCTATAGTGGCAGGGCAGCCTAGTTAGGTTAACACTATTTCTAAGTCCAATGTCACTATGCCACTAGCGTCGTACACCAAAGTACTATACGATGTTTTGATCTAAGCCGATTCCACGTTGGCAGCGACTGACTTACCATATTTGTGCTAACTCTCTGCTTTAATGCATTTGAACTTTGAAGTCCTGGGGCAAAGGTCGATATTGGGTAAAGCTGCGGTCAAGTCAGCGCACCTTGCTTGCGACTATGTCGAGCATGATGGCATTGGCATTCAAAGACTTAATTGCCTAAGTTTAATATCTATCATGATCGTGATCTAAAGACTAAAGTTAGACACGGTCTCCGCTTGGAATTGTCTTAATTTGTATTATAATCGCTAACAGAACGATTGGATTGGAAATTCCACCAGACAAATGAAAGAAGAAAGTGAAATTTTACTCTATCCTTCAATTTGTTCATTAATTAATTCAGCTCATACAATATCATTTAGTAATGGAATGCGATCTTGATCCCGATCACAATCGCTTTAAATTCGAGACTGTTCGTGAACTTTTTTTCTCTTTAAATAGACTCAGCTCTTGTTTTCTAGTTTCCAGTTTTACTTTTATTCAACAACGAATCGTCTCTTTTAATATTTAGGAAAAAGAAAGAGAAATACAATATCCTGACAGTGCATTTGGACTTTAAGTAAATAATATCCCACCAAAAACATTCTGTAAAAACTAGCCAGGTCTCGATGGATCTGCTTGTTTATCTCTAAAAAAGGAATGAAATCTAGACAAAGTCGTGCCAAGTCTAAGGTTCCTTACTGCGATTTCTTTATTATTATAGTTAATGTTGTGAGACTTGGCCGTTGAAGGGTACACAAGCGGTTCTGGCGACAGATTGGTGCAATGGTGTCATGGAGCACCTGGTTTTGTACCCTTGTGTACCCTTCAACAGCCAAGTCTCACAACATTAACTATAATAATAAAGAAATCGCAGTAAGGAACCTTAGACTTGGCACGACTTTGTCTAGATTTCATTCCTTTTTTAGAGATAAACAAGCAGATCCATCGAGACCTGGCTAGTTTTTACAGAATGTTTTTGGTGGGATTTCACTTCTTTTTGTAGAAACGAGGGCATATTGATTAATTTTATTAGATTTTCTTATTTGACACAGTTTTTAAATTTGTGTAATGTTCGAGTAGAATAAAGTTAATCGTCCGACTATTTCATGTTGAACGAGCGAGCGAAGCGAGCGAAGTCCTCCGAGTCTGCTGGAACAATCCGGCGTTTGTATGTATGTATGTTTGTATGTATGAATGTTTGTTCGACGATAACTTGAGTAAATTTGGTCTGATCGTTATGAAATTTGATAGGCGGGTAAACTAAAATAAAAGAATTTTTAAAATTCGAACATGAGCCAAATCGGTCGATGGGTTGCCGAGATATGGGGTTGTATAGTTTAAATGCAAAGCGCGCGCGCGCCTGCGCGAATGGCGTAAGCAAAGTTATACATCTGTAACTGAGATCGCGAGTTCATAGTTCGGAGCGAACCACTAGTGGGACGCTATAGGCTAGATTAAATTAAGATGTGTCCCACTACGCTGGATTTTTGCAATGACAGTCGATTTTTTTATGTACCAATAGTAGAAGGGGCATTACCATAATATCTCTTATAAAGCTGATACCAGCTGAGGGTTCTTCATCAGATACTTCAGACCTTAGATTTTTGACATCAAATGAAGCGGCCCACCAAGTTGAATATTTTTTGTAAGGGCGGTATATGTCGATCTATAATAGTTTGGTTGGGCTCTTGTGTTTTCTAATCAGGGTCACCAGGTACTCCAGATCTTCGATTATCCTATTTTTTATAGTTTTCCCTTTATGTGGCCATTAAACCCTAACTCTGCACCAAATTTCAGCTCTCTGAGTTTATGGGAAGTACTAGTTCTATTAGGGCTCTTGTGTTTTCTAATCAGGGTCACCAGGTACTCCAGATCTTCGATTATCCTATTTTTAATAGTTTTCCCTTTATGTGCCCATTAAACCCTAACTCTGTACCAAATTTCAGCTCTCTGAGTTTATGGGAAGTACTAGTTCTATTAGGGCTCTTGTGTTTTCTAATCAGGGTCACCAGGTACTCCAGATCTTCGATTATCCTAGTTTTTATAGTTTTCCCTTTATGTGCCCATTAAACCCTAACTCTGTACCAAATTTCAGCTCTCTGAGTTTATGGGAAGTACTAGTTCTATTAGGGCTCTTGTGTTTTCTAATCAGGGTCACCAGGTACTCCAGATCTTCGATTATCCTAGTTTTTATAGTTTTCCCTTTATGTGCCCATTAAACCCTAACTTTGTACCAAATTTCAGCTCTCTGAGTTTATGGGAAGTACTAGTTCTATTAGGGCTCTTGTGTTTTCTAATCAGGGTCACCAGGTACTCCAGATCTTCGATTATCCTAGTTTTTATAGTTTTCCCTTTATGTGGCCATTCAACCCTAACTCTGTACCAAATTTCAGCTCTCTGAGTTTATGGGAAGTACTAGTTCTATTATGATGATCATGAGTGAGTGAGTGAGTGAGTGAGTGAGTGAGTGAGTGAGTGTGTGTCATAAATGCGAAACTTTGCTTTCGCTTAACTTCGGAACTAAATGACCTACAGACTTGAAATTTTGGATTTTAAGTATGTGATTATAGCTTACTAGATGACGAAAATTTCTGCGTTCTGGTCGTATCCAGAGGTTCTCAAATAGGGGCCTGAAAATGCGGCGAACTGGTTCCAGTAAAGGATGGTACGGCAGTGTTTGCTTCGCGCTCGACCTGGCGGGGGCACTGCCGTGCCCCCAGATAAGGTTTATTTTGTCAATGAGTTTTGTAACTAACTGTACTGTAGGAATGACATAATTGATGCGCGTGCGGCAAGGTCGTCACGTGTGTCTTCGATCGTCATACGGTTCGATCCCTATAGTTTGCACCAAATGAATAGATAGAAGACCCTCTTTGGATTAACTTGCAATTTTGGAACACCTGCCGGGTTAGAATGGTAGCTGTAGAGTCTTTTATTATTGTAGACATTTTTTTTCTCAATTTGTATAGTTTTTATTTGTGGATTAAGTACCTACCTACGAGTACTAGTTATTTTTAAGTTTAAGAATTCGAACAGTAAAAGTGAAAATAGTTTATTTAATGTACCTTATATCTAGACCGGAAGAATTTATGTTCCTCAACCTCTATGACGTTCTAAAGCCTAGGTCTTTGCACGTCCAGGAATAAGGATGGAGGTGACACAAAAGATCCCATTGGGTCGAAGTGTCCCGGGCTCTCAGCCTGGCCCCATAATAATAAGATAAGTAATAAGCCACATAGAGCGGTACACCATAGGTAAGTGTTTCGTGCTGAAAAACTCGATGGCGATGATGTCTCGTGGAAACGCGCATTTACTACGATGACTCTTTAGCCACTTCAATGCGCAAGTACGAAATCGGAGGTCGCCGCGGTGCGTCATCGGTCTTAGAGATTACGGTAAGAGCATTTGTAACAAAAACTGTGATTGCTTAAACATTCGTAAGTATTGTTTATTTAAGAAACTCCAAAAATGTTCCACACTATTTGCCCACAGATTCCCTTGGAGAATTTTCCTCATTAAATAAGACATTGCCAGGAAAAACGTAATATTTTAAGGTATACCCGACGCGTAAGCTAGCTAGGATTTTTTATACACAAACAATCTAAGAGCACGAATCAAGATAATATTTTGATACTTATATTTTGCGCCATTGTGTTGTTTATTGGCTAGCAAGTTGGCGAGATAGCCAAGTTATCTGACGTTGCCGTGTGTCTTCATCGCGGGATCAAAGAGTAATACCGAGATTCTAAGAAAGAAGTGACGGTCAGAGGTCGATGACGACTAAGGTCTTGGATGATAATGCGAATCTGATAAAAAGTACGGTGATGATATACCCTATAGCTTAACTAATAAGTTAAAAACCTATCCCGACATGTTGGCTTCAAATAAGCATATCTCATAAACGGATAAACCGATTTTGGTAAAACATATCTAAGAACACTCGCTAGAAAACCTGCTTTCAAATTAAAAAGACCGCATCCAAATCGATTCACCCGTTTATGAGCTACGGTGCCACAGACAGACACACGCACACACATAACGGTCAAACTTATAACATCCCTCTTTTTGGTCGGGGGTTAAAAATAGTCCTAGTACTCGTAGTAAATTAAATACCTATAACAGTCATATCCGTCGTCCCAAAGACGTGCGATCAATATGCGTGTGATGCACAACTTTTGGCCTTATCCACTGGTCTCACCTATTTAAACGAATGGTGTCATACTGATTGATACAACTACAACAGAAAGCATGCATTTTGATAAACATTTAGAAGAAAATACTTTTTTCATAAAATTTTAAATAAAAACCGGGTAGTGACAAAATTATGATGTTGTCTGAATGAATAAAATGATGCCTAAAGAGGGAAAATTAAGCCTCAATCTGGGCAGGATCTTCAAATTAAAATCCCTATGATACGTTAGTAATCCGTATGAAGAGCTAGGTGCGCTGTCTGGACGAACTTAGGTACCACGCTACTCAGTACTCATACATTTGGATCAAGGGCAAATCCGGAAATACTTGCGCGTGAAGCATTTGAATTAAATTTGTATATACCTTGATGTTTTTATGGTTCTAAACCAAGATGGGTTTCTGTCTTCTTGCGATTCTGAAAAATAATTATATACTTAATAAAACATGCAACTTTATTTCAAACGATGTAGAAAAAGGATATATTTATACAAATTAAGTGATAGCGCGTGCTCAGTGTATGCTTTTAAATTAATTAACCAAAGAGCGTGTTAAACATAGAATACAAGAAGGGTCAATACTTTTAAATGTAAACTTTAATTAATTATATTGGCAGTTTGCAGCCACTGGAATTTTCATTTTATGTGAGTACCTACTGGTTCTACGCCGCATGAAAACACCTAATGTGTGTTGAGCGATGCTAAGCGGTACACCACGGCAGCTCTTATTGTATACGACATAAATACTAGTATCGAACAACGTGGAATAGCTACTAGTATCACAGACTTTGCCTTACACAATACACTAGTCTGATCACGTACCTAAGATATTTATAAACATTCCTCCTATGTTTTGACGAATGACCTAACCCAACCATACAAGTCCTAGCGTCCATACACGTTATTATTCGTTCGCAATACCAGTTGTAAATAACGTTAACATACCTCTGAACAAATTCGACGACAGCAAATTTCCACCAAATTCCCAAATCGTTCCAGAATTCACTTCCGAAAAACACACACTCAATTCATACACTCAACTTTAAAACTTCATTTTAACGCAAACTGAAACACGTAAAACCTCAACCATCCATTTAGCGTCGTTTCACACTGAATTGTTTTTGGAATACCTAAGTACTTCGGCAAAACATTCGTCGAATCTACTCCCAATACATCGCGAGTATCAAGATACGATACGACTCGATTGGAAAGCGGTACACGTCTCGTTCCATCGAGCGTTGCCGCCATACTACCGCTGGCGGTTCGTTAGAACTCTACTGTAGCCAGAAAACTCTTTACAGATTCCTTATTTACTTCGACTCTATCACTCAACCTTGCTTCCATTGCGGAATTTCTTGACTTGTAGCTAGAAGAGTTTCACGACGTGTAAGTAAGCGTGCAATGGACGTTAAATATCCGAAGTTGTGAAACTAAAGTGTGTTGGAAAATGCGTTTGGTGAAGATTCTTGTCAACATACTGAAAATGCGACGTACGCTTGTCGGAAGTTGGGTGCGGGCTTCGGTCATTTGGTTCACTAATTTGGTGAATTTTCGCCAAAGCACTGGCAACTTTGGGACTTGGCAAAGAGAACGGCCCTGGGCATTTTCTCATACGTCATTTCATTCGCAATTTCCTGACTAGACGTTTGATAATTTAAATCGAAAAGATCCAAAATGTACTTATTTTGTATGAAAGTACCTTTATTTTGTAAAGTTTCTCTAAACTTAAACTACGCATCGGCCACTTTATTTTCACCCATAACTGATTGTGATAAGATTTCGGAATCAATAATGTGAGTTTACTCAGTTACTTTTCGTAGAGATTTTTTATGTTCTCATTTGGGAAACTTAAATCCTACCAAAAACGTTTTCATGTAAAATGTTGCCAAGATGAGACCGTACACCTCGCACTGTGAAAAAGCTATCTCACGTAGAGCCAAGCTTCTAACTGTACACGGCGTAACTCTACAAGCATTTCACAAGCTCTACACCTTAGTCAAAATATACCTAAAGAAACTCAGTATACTCCGTGCAATTTTAGTGGTTTTAAAGCCTAAGGTAATTTGTTACACTGGTGATTCTGAGCCAAATTACAAAATTTCATTCCAAAACTCGCGAAAAAATAATTCACTTCTCCATACTAATGGTGTCGATTGGCGATAGCCGTTTGTATTGCGAAGTGTTTTTTTTTTTCGCTCGTTTTGAATTAAAATTTTGGAATTTGGCTCAGAATCACGAGTGCAACTAAATACCTTCGGCTTTAAAACCACTAAAATTCCACGGTGTAGATAGGGAGCCGGTGACCATTCGACTTATTTTATCGCACAAGGCTGGGTGTTACCTAGTAGGCTGAAACAGTAAACTTCGCCGAGTCAGAGAAAAAACAATTTTGGAATACTGGCGGAGTACTGGCATATGTCGCATTTAGAAATTATTCCGGAACGGTCTCCGATTTAGGGTTTAGTTTAGCGGAGTTGTTGAATATTGACTTTAATTAATATCGGCCGATTGATTCACGGGGATGTTGAAATTTATTTAGTTACTGTAGTTTGATGTGGTGTTATCTTATAGAATCTATACCTATAATAGTGTCAATAGAAGATTGATGGAAAGAAACGTGGAAAACGTGCCTTTTTTGTCACAAAATTTTAATCTCAGCAAATGGGTCATTTTCGGCAGAGACATAATTACCACCTAACTTTGGGAGCACTTTTATTCATGGTTTTAAGTTAAGTTGATGTTCTTACTGTTTACGGTTATGTAGTGGAGTAATTGAAAACATATTTTTCTCTGAAAACCCACAAACAAGAGTACCATCAAAATTTGGTAATTATTCCTTGCTGAAAATGACCCAAAGGTCATTGACAGGGTTTGGACCAAGTGCTGCCTAGACGTGGGAGTACTTCCAAGTGGTTGCTTAAGGCTCGGTATAAGGCTAACTAGCGCCACCAATGTTGAAAAAATCATATGTCCCTTCAGAAGAAGTTTCTGACAAAATCCTAAGATGAGCTCATGCGCCATGCTTTTCTAGATTTTTAAGTGTAGGTACCCAACTTAATTTCTAGTCATAGGCTAAAAAATTTATTATTTTAAAAGTAAATTTCGAAGAGGGTATCTACACTTAAAAATCTAGAATAGCATGGCGCATGGGCTCATCTTAGGATTTTATCAGAAACTTCTTCTAAAGGAAGATATGATTTTTTTAACATTGGTGGCGCTAGTTAGCCTTATACCGAGCCTTAAGTTAATAAAATAAAATAAAAAAACGGTCCGAGGGTTACCGGTTAATTAAATATTTTGTTTTTAATATTTCTCATGTGATTAAGGCATTAGAAAACGATTATTTTATATTTTTTAATATTTACTCTCACACGCCATGCTTATCATAGGTATTTTGTGCTTCCATCATGCTCTCTCGGTTGGCTTGAAAACCGGTTGCGAGAAATGATGTCTCGCTTCCACTCATTACGATAAGCATAAATCTGTCTCTCTCACACCAAGCGCGCCTGATTTTTTTTCTCTTTATTCCTGGAATAGATTTTGAAGCCCTTAGTTTTACAGACTAATGATAGTATAAGGAACATAATCCACTATGTGTTTATTCTGGGCAGCACTTGGTCCAACTCCCATACAAAGACTGTCAATGTCCTTTAGCCATTGAAGGTGATAAAATACGTAAGTGCAGAAGACAGACGATTAAACACCTAGTGATTTTCCTCCATTCTTAATTTTCCATAGCCCCGCAACCAACTAAGTTAGCGTAGTAGTTTTGGACAATCTCGCGTAGCATGAGTCTGGGTTAGAGCGTATCCATGGGTTTATAACTCTAGCTATCTCGCCCTACGTAAAAAAAGAGTAAGATACATAATAATATAATTATAACCCTCTTATGTACTGCGTGACCCAGGCTCATGCTAAGGAAGCAAGCATGTGACTCTGTATCGCGATGACAGTGTTACTTTGACAGTGTAAATCTATTGTGTTAAAAATCTGGCGTGCGTGGCGCAAGTAACACAGACGTCCGCGTCCACTTCACATCAAAATACTTACTTATCTCATACTTTTTTCAGTTTCCCAAGGCAGTTCGAAGAAAACAATATTGAAAAGACGATTTTCCCGCGCGCTCTAACCTGCCTATGATGTTGAGAGATTTTGATAAACACGGGGGGTTTTCCTAGCTGGTCCAGTCCAAACAGGTTGTTTCTCTAAAAGTCTAAATTAAACCCAAAATAGGCGTTCTATGAAAATGTCTCAACATCTATTTTTAACCCCTGACATAAAAAGAGGGGTGCTATAAGTTTGAACGTTATCATAATGTCTGTTTGTCTGTCTGTCTGTGGCACCGTAGTTCAAACGGGTGAACCGATTTGGATGCGATATTTTTTTATTTCAAAGCAGATTTTGTAGCAAGTGTTCTTAGATATTATGTTTTTATCAAAATCGGTGTATGAGATATTATTCTAATTTGAAGCTACAATGTCGGGAGTATTTTAAAATATTTTTTTTAGTATTTATACAGGGTGTTAAAAGACCGCCAACAAAGCGGGAAACCACGTATTGTCCTCATCATAAGGAACATTTTTGCCCAAGGAACTATACCTGGGAAATCAACGGTTTCCGAGATAATGAGGTTCAAAGTCGGACTTTTCAAAACTTTTTTTTTGCAGAAATGTATTCAGTATCTAGTTCTTAACATACTTTCTCAAGAAGCCATATCAAAATTATGCATATTTCTTACAAAAAACGACGTTAAAATTGCAACCCGCAATGTATTCTAAACATCGGCACTTCAAGCTTAAGTAACTTAAACTTATACCTATGTTTGCGCAATATGACTTCTGTGCGTTACACGTCCATTGCGTGATAAAGTATTTTTCAAAATTATAACCTCAAAAACCAAAATCGTTTCCCAGCAATAATTTATCAAAAAAGTACTTTATTTTGGTGTCTAGTATGCGTGGCTTTCGGGTCTGTTGGCGGTCTTTTAACACCCTGTATGTAGGTAAGGAATGGTTAGGATCTGTAAATTAGTGCTAAAGCGCATGATTACTTAGGCAAACCCTATTTTTTATTATACTGAAGAGCACTAAACTGATGGATAGTCAAATCGTATGAAGAGCCAACGACCAAACTCCAACAGTGGAGATGCAGCAAAAGATGAAGAAGAATGTGGTACAGAAAATTTACGATGAACATCTTCATAGAATAGTTTCGGATCATTTGGGTAGAGTCCCAGGCAAACGACGAACACGGGTGAAGGGAAATATTTGCGCCATCAAGGTGGGAATATGAATGATCATACATCACGCTGGGAATTCACTTTAGAGGTTAATGTTCTGTTGAATAATATAGGATGCTGTCGTTAGAAAATATCCCTACGCCACCTTTTAGTTATGCGAAGATTTATGTTTGCACAATGCAATTTGAGAGGCTTTGTAAACGATCAAAATTAACAAAGGAAAATAAATCAGTACGAGTATGACATCGGGTTTTATAAAGGCCCTAAATCTACAGTGACTACGAATAGATGCAAAATATGCAAGTTTATAATGATAAACTGTTGAGAACCACAGATTTTTTTCAAACTTCTAAACACTTGCGAGAATCCATTTGAAATTCTATCACACAATTAGTTCGTCATCGATATAAACAAACTGTTTGCAGTGTTATCTTAAGGTCACCTATGTTAAGGATCATTTTGTCGTGACAATGTTAAAAAAAAGGCTCGCCTTTCATCATTTTAAGTGTTACCTACTTATATTTTATTGCAAGAAAAGGTACCTTCCTAATGAAAGTGCCCAAATATTTTCTTACAAGCCCAATTGAACTTGATCCCTCTCTTGTACCACTGGTAGTTGGGTCGAGAGATCACTCGGCTTTAGTCATCAATATATCTTTCATTAGCCTATCGAGAAGAGACGGTTAAGGCGCTGGGCATAGTGAATTAGCCCGCGCGCAAAAAAAATGCACAAAAACGATTCCTGTATCAAATACACTAAAAAAATCGAAAATGTTCACATATCAAACCCTAGAATTAGGTGAGAGCTATCTAAAACAGCCAGTTTTGTGTTGATACCCATTACAGATTGCAAGATATTTTGTTTGAAAAAAAGTGCGCCGCCTATTTTTTTTCATCAAAAATATCTTCAAAACGTTTATGAATGTCAACACGAAACTGGCTGTTTTAGATAGGTCTCACCTAATTCTAGGGTTTGATATGTGAAAATTTTCGATTTTTTTAGTGTATTTGAGACAGGACTCGATTTTGTGCATTTTTCTTGGCGCGCGGGCTATTCACTATGTACAGCGCCTTAAATTATGTCGTCACTCGCTTTATTTGACCTAAAGCACAGAATAATAAATAGAAAAGTGTGGACGTTGAAATCCCATGCCGTTCGTAATGACATTATCGAATCAATATTTTTTAAAAACTCGCCAAGTGCTAGTCTGACTCACATAAATCAATTTTTTATTTGCACAGGCAGCTCAGAAAAGGTACAAGTTCAAACTTTAAAAAAATATGAAAGTTTCCATAAACAAAAAGTATCGAACTATTCGAAAAGTCGTAGAACAAAAGTTGTTGGAAATCTTTTAGAAATTGACGAGTTTCAGGAATAAAACTATTGAAAAATTACCCCGTAGATCTCTTTACTTAGATGCAAATGCCAGTTATAGCTAAGAAAACAGAGACGCTGTTATCTGCAACAAGATTACCACCGAATTGATATTTCACAACAAGTTGATGGTAACCGCTCGTAAATAAACAGTTTTTAGAGGAATTTAGTGTTTCTTCTCTGAGTAAAGATTACACAGACTTGTTAATTCAAAGCGGTTCGTGATTGGGACATTACGCTCTGTTTGATGTAGAGTTCGACTTAGTAAACTTTGAACATAAATTTTAAACCAACGGCCATTTTCAGCGCCTGCTCCTTTAATGGTGTAAAACAATGAAAATAGGGGTCTATTCAGACAGCTACATATTTTATGATAGCGAATTAAGTGCGAATTTGTAGAGACTTTTTTTATAGCCGAGAATTTTAATCAACAAATAGTTAATCGAAATCCAAGATCGACAATAGAATGCAACTTGCATACATAACATACGTATCAGCATCTTCTATGAAGAAGGTTAAACTATCACCTTTTGGTAGTAAATCAAACTTGAATCTTCTGGGAAAGGAAGGCAGTCCCGATAGGCATACGTAACTCTATAATGTGTTACGA
Source organism: Zelleria hepariella (assembly GCA_949319315.1). Taxonomy (NCBI): domain Eukaryota; kingdom Metazoa; phylum Arthropoda; class Insecta; order Lepidoptera; family Yponomeutidae; genus Zelleria; species Zelleria hepariella. Next base: position 14,381,248 of record OX439381.1, read on the forward strand.
CCAATATCTCTATCAATGTTCTAAATTTATACAGCCATTACTATTTACAACCGTATCATGTAACTAAATGGACTCAAACCGTGGGCATGTGCATTGTTAGTATCAACACAAGTGGCCGATCACTTAGCGACCAGGCTTCTTGACCTACGGCACCCCTCTTCCACTTAAAAAAACACCTTCCAAATGCAGGCGGGAGCACGTCACTATCAAGGCCAAGCTATTTTTGTCGAATCCACAACAATAGTGCGGCTGACGAAAGCGTGGCGTATAAAATGAGCGCGCTAGATTTTCATCACAAAGACAGAAAGCATATTTTCGACTGTTCATTCGGTGTTAGATAAGTTTGTACGACGTTCGTACGTATCTCCTAATAAGGTAAACGATTGCCCTCTTTCGAAAGGGTTAGGTTTTATCTCTACTCGTGAATGGTCTATTTATTTGGCTACATGAAGATTATCTGATGAATGTGGCCCTTTGTGCTTCATTTGAGCTTATTTTGCTATTATTGGGATGAAATTGTGTTACGAGAAAAGGAGATTGGAGTTGTGCTAGATTGGGACAAGTAGCTAAAAAGATGTGAGATGGTACGGAGAAAAAAAATACCGGTGGTGGTACAGTAAGGAGTAGAGTGGCATCATATAATTGAAATACTTTTCTACTTTTTGAAGTGAGGCGACCGTATCATGTGACATGTGCGGTATAAAAGGGCTTTATTAGGACAAGCTAAATACTTTTTTTTTTATAATTTTTGATATGTATAGTTTTTGATATATGACGAAACGTAACGCCCTCGCACTTGGCCGGTTTTTATTTTTTTATTAACTTTTTTTTTACTTGCGCATGTTTAATTTTTTTATACTGCCAGTTTCTTTTCCATACACTTTTCGCAATTGACCTCTTTCAATGTGTCTGTGAGCTCTTTAGTCATTTGAAATTTTCCTTACAATATCTACATTCCAAATTAAACCCACTTTTTTTCCCACGGGATTAAAAGCTATTTTAGCCCCTGTTTGCGGGGGAACTAGGTCTTTTCGAATAGCTGCGATAAAAAAAATCACAATGCCGTCTTTTTCCCCGCCCCGAAGTCAAAACCCGGGGTCTAATGCAGTTCATTCCCGCAATTTCCAATGAACGTGAGGCGACCGTAGATGAAATATTTCCGCAAACAAACGAATTTTAGGATTTACTGTTATAGACTTGAGAGCTTCTTAATCGACTGGGCGTAGAGTCGGAAATAAGAGTTATGACCTGGTTTTATATGATTTTTTATCTGGAGTATTCTTTGATGAGTGTTTGCTGAACATTCATTCTCCTTTTTTTATTATTAACACGCTTTTATAAGCTTGGCCTGTATGTATGTATGTATGTATGTATGTGTAACGGAATCTTTGAGCATAATTTTTACCAATTTCCAGAAGTCTGATTAATTTGAAACTTTGGTATCAAGGACCAATGACAATGCAATAATTTGATAACAGTTTCCCGTTATACCCCTACAGTGCCATTATACAGGGTGGATTTTTGAGACGGGGCAGTAAGGGCAGGTACCTTAACCGTTATAGTTACGGGAAAACTTTCTTAGGAGACCTTCCATAACTTTTTGAAATATTATGAACTGCATTCACAGATTTTGGAAAAAATGTACGGTCAGCAAAAAAAATGCTTTTTATGCCAATCGATTCTCTTTCATGTAGGGATCAAAAGACTGAGGTTTGAGTACTAGAAATGTCAGAAATTTACAAATAATAAAATTTGAACTAAAAAATTAAAAATAAATAACAGTTTAAAAAAACTAAAAAAACACGCTTTTAAAGCTAACTGAACTAAAAAGTATAAAATAAATTTTAATTACAAAGAGTTAGGGTAGGTAATCGTATGAGGTAGTGGCCACCCCTGGTGTCAGAGTTTTTAGGCCACCCAAAGGGTCTCTGACATGGCTTAACGATTGTTATTAATCAACAACAACCGGGACCAACGGTTTAACGTGCTTTCCGAAGCACGGAAGCGCTCAGATAGTATTGCCACTAGCGGTCACCCATCCATGGACTGACCGCGGCCGTTGTTGCTTAACTTTGCCAATCGATTAAGAACGGCTAGTACAACTAGGCTGTGAGCGCAAAGAGTTTAAAATTATAATACAATTTAAGTTATTAACAGAATAATACAATTCAGATTAAAAATTTTTTTTAAACTGTTATTTTTGTTAGATCAATTTCCCGAATTTTCTATAGCGAACTTTCTTATTGCATTGTTTTCATCCGCGCTATCTGTTTTAAATTTACCATAGGTCGTATTATTGAACGAGCGAGCGAAGTTCTCCGAGTCTACTTGAACAATCCGGCGTTTGTTTGTTTGTATGTACGTATGTATGTATGTATGTATGTTTGTATGTATATATGTATGTATGAATGTTCGTTCGACGATAACTTGAGTAAATTTAGTCGGATCGTTATGAAAGTTGGTAGGCGGGTAAATGAAGTTAAAAGAATTTTTAAATTCGAACATGAGCCAAATCGGTCGAGGGGTTGCTGAGATATGGGGTTGTTAAGTTTATATGGGGTCGCGAGTTCACAGTTCGGGGCGAACCACTAGTAATACAACAACTGTTAAGTTCTGTCTGTAGAACAGTCAGAATCTTGGAATCGTCAGCCTTGAAATGTCTTAGAAGCCGGTTTTACCCATTGCTGAGTAAAGACATGGTACAAGCTTTTGTGCGACCTTGTGCAAGACGTTTGGCGATCTCGATTATATTGACTGCTCTCTTGCCCCTTGTTTGTAGTTGATAATTTATCCGATTAAGTACCGAAAAATATTAAACGCTGGCAAAACATCACGTTTTATGCTAGAATTCTAGAGCTACTTACATGGAATCTGCCTTAAGTCGCAATAGCGGTACGCTGAATTATCAATTCAGCTCTGTCTAAACTCATTCAGTGCACTTACCTACCTATCGTATTTTACCTTATTTTCGAAAGTGTGTCCAGTTCATAACTTGTGGTAGAGTTATTTAGATACCTAACGGTTCTTTCTAACCCAGAAATAAGGGTTAATGTCGAATAAGCGTGGTTTATCTCGTATAAGAAAAGCTGTGGAGTGTTGGTGACACTTGGTCTAAATGGGCGCCATTAGATGGGTACTTCGAACCCTTAGAAAGGTTTTTAATTGAGCTAATATTCAGGATACCCATAATATTGCGTCCTAGAGAAGAAACTTACCGCCACGTCGTGAATATAGATGTCTTATCGCAAACTTTATCCTCGTGATGAAATCATAATTTTGAAGTCTGGTTGAAACATTATCCTCTAAAGAGATTATTTTTAGAAGATCCATTCTCAGTGCACCTCGAATTTATAACCAACTCGGTTTTAGACATGCATTGCCTGTCAATCACGCGACATATTTTTCTAAGAGTACATTATAATTAGGAACAATATAATACATTCCTCTGGAGAGAATAGCGATGAAGAACTGCTTTAATGGGAATCTGAGAATCTTGCTCCCTAGTTGAACCCCGGAAGTGTAGACTTTGAACCTCATTGAAACTTATTGCAGACCACATGTCGAGGAACCCCAGCACCCCTAACCATTTCAACTAGTTTGATGTTTGAAAGGGTGTAGTAAAGTAGACTCCTGAGCGCAGCAAGGGATGCACTTACTCAAGCTTAAAAAAAGTGTGGTTCCCGAGGTGAATGCTCTACTTTTTATCACCCTCTATGAGAAAATAAGTGACAACATTCAAGTTCATTAATTTAACAGTCAAGATGCTTTTGCTCGAAAGTGATAGCTCGATAATCACCTATGTGTAAATAATTACAATTACTTTCCAATCAACAGGTAGTAAATGGAATGTAATCTAAACGTCAGCAAAAATTGGCTAAATTAGGTTAAAATAAAAACACTATTTTCAAAATGAATGTATAGTGGGTACTATGGCGGGCTAGGCAATGTCGAGCAGAACAGAAGTATCATCAATAAATTTTAGAATTTAGAATTTTGGCTCAAACAGTTTTGTGCTCCACAGTACCTACCTATTATACAACCTGTACTCAACAAACTGCTTCTGGAGAAGTACACTCAAGCGCAAACCACTCGTACGTAGTACTTCACGAAGCCGTTAAATTAATGGATTAGTTAAGTTTTAGTCGCGTCTGAAATAGAATGAGGATCCCCGTTTCAGTACTTGTCTTCAGGTGCCTACTTGAGCCTGTACGTAGTTCCAAAATGTTTGAAAACTTGTCGTCATGTCTTTAGTTAGAGACGTCTTAAATGTTGTGGGTAGAATAACCATTTTAGCAAAATTTTTGTCATTTTGGCAGTGGCGGACTGATTGTGCAAACTGTACAGTTGATGGGTGTTTATGCGTGTGCTTAAAATCTATTGGACCCAGAAGGTTGTTACGAACCCTTAGTGTTCGTAACAACCTTCATAGTGCTGCAGAGATTGAGGAATAAATTAAATACAAAAGAGGAAGATAAAGTATTACGGCCGTATTAATTCGTAACAAAAAGTACAGCCCTCTTTCTATAGGGTGTAGAAAACCAGGAAGAAGGAGACATAGAAAACTCAAGATATCATGAACACAAAACCTGCACAAATGGATTCAGCAAAGTACCGGAAAATTTTCGTCTAACAGTTTCGAGTGACAAGATAGCCAGCATAGGTACGATAGAAGACGACATGCAAAGAAGAAGAAATCTTACTTACATTTTGGACCCCAGTCAGTCACTCAGCGAATAGGCGGCGAGTATTTGACGTCGGCAATATTTCGTCCAATTTAACGGAGGCTTGCGCCCAACAGTGCCTGTTAAATCCAGACTCTAGAGGCCTTGTCATTGTCTTCTGAGCACTGACACGACGAATAACACGCCTTTTGAGCCAGACGCGTTTTATTTTTTAACAATGAAAGCAATACTGTTTGGAAGTAAAATGATTTGGTTCAGCGATTTAGGTATATTTTAGTGCTTTAGAGATTGAACGAAAATTCTTTGCGCTCTGCCGTGCCAGTTGACCAAAAATGATTAAAACATAATTTGTCCGCAATCTACACGAGGCACGACAAAAATTCGATTCATGTTTTTTGACTCTGCTTACCTGCCATGGGTCTGTGCTTCATAGTACCACAGAGGAAAAAAATAAATAGTACCTACCTACTTTTGCGAAGAAGTAAAATCAAATCCTCGAAGTCAAAAGATACAAATCTTATTTTCCTTTGTTGGAACTGAATCGGAACAAAGGAAATAGTATCGCGTTGCAGGTTGTCCCGGAAAGAAATTTCATTAAAGAAAACTTTGCTTTTCGATGCATATTCGAATTTATGTTTCCACCCGATAGTTTCTGTGCAAATGGGCTTCCACAGGCTTTTTAATAGGTTCCCGATGTTAAAGAAGTAAATGTTAGGCTCTATGATTTTACCTATGTTGTCTATCGTCTCTATCTGATGTACTGTAAATGGTGTATTACTAACCAAACATAATACTTTCATATTAAGGGTGGACGATAGCAACGTGGCGGGAAATTCAAAATTTTCACAGTTTTTTACATTTTGTAGCTAAACTGAGCTATTTTTGTTCAGCGATTTTTCGTTCGCGGCAATAAAACAGTATTCTTTTCATTATTCTAAACAACAGAACAACAATAATTCAGCCGTTTATGTGTTCTGGTCTACGAAGCAGTGGCACTGTCCAAAAAACTTGTCGTAGACCAGAACACATAATCGGCTGAATTATTGTTGTTCTGTTGTTTACAATAATGAAAAGAATATTAAGTTATTACCGCGAACGAAAAATCGCTGAACAAAAATAGCTCAGTCTAGCTACAAATGTAAAAAACTGTGAAAATTTTGAATTTCCCGCCACGTTGCTATCGTCTACCCTTAAATTCATAATCTTTGTTTTCAGGCCCAATCAAATAAGTTATGGGCCGGAAATCGCGCACTACTTACTATATTAAAAGTATATTCGGCCCAAACCAATACCCGATGTAGGACCGAAACACGTTTCACCGAATTACCGACTTCGCTGATGAAAATTCCCGGAATTACTGTTTACATGCTTTATACAACCGAATTCCTACTGTGGAACTATACCCCTATAAATATAATCGACGCATTTGAAACTATACATAGAAGAAAAAAGTACCTAAGTAAAGGTAAAAATCAAACATACCTACTCACTTACGGTTACCACTCTATGGCCCGGTTTCTGAATTAAGAATTTTACTAAGTAAATACTTAAATATCGTTCTGTCACGTTCTTTTGTGAGAAATCCGCGGAGGCAGAACGATATTTAAGTGCTTGCTTAGCGAATTTCTCAAATCAGAAACCAGCAGTATGAGTTCCATTCTTTTGGCAGCAATATCTACAAATTCTATTACAGCAATGTCAAAAAGCCACTATTCGCTCACTACAAAGAATATTAGTTACCTACCTACACTGACCGTTTTACTGGAATACAAGCACGCATTCCACGAACAGCATTTACTAAACATTGTAGGCATCTACGAGTATAACATATCCAATTAGTTGAATGAAATTCGTTTGGTTGGTTACACCCACTCTGTTAATCAAGAAGAATTATTTATTTCATTCGCCATTAAAAAATTGCGCTTCCGCTTGAAATCACAAAACAAAAGATTGAAATCGAGCAATTTGCACTGAAAAGGCTTCCCCGAAAATAAAATAGCTGCTCCCTGATTCAATATCCCAATTATGTCAATTAGCATCATCCTTTCGGAAATTCTCCCCGAATTTTAAGATAAATTAGCCACCATTAGAATAAAAGGGAATATAAAATGCTTTGAGTTTGGAAAGTTTGCCAGCTGCGATGATTTGTTTCCCGCTGGAGTAGGTACGGTCAACGACACGCTGGGTAGGTACCCCATGGTAGTTGTTATCGCGCGTGGAATAAGTGCTTTAATCGAACGAAAGAGATATCCTTTGGTGTCGTTTAGTGTACCTACCTGTGACCGCGTCTCGTTGCTATTCTTTATGATTGTTTGAACGCCCCTACTAAAGCTAGGGTGGTTTGGGGCCATCTCCTGCCAGGGCGGGACACAGTTGACTATCAGGTAGGTACAAAATTAAGATAGGTAGATTAGGTAGGTAAGTAAGCAAAGGTTATTACAGAATTTTCGCCAAACTACTAAGTAGTTTGTTGGCAGATTTTCAATAGATTCTTATATCACTAAGAATTTATTTTGAAAGTATGCTTAGCTTTACAAAGTTGTCTATTTGCTCGAGCACTACCCAATTTCAGTTGTAGGTTGGTTGTTGTTCTTGTTATTTACGGTATAGGACTAGGAATAATTATAAAATACCTACTTCAAAATTTCGATGGTCTTTTAATAGATGAAAATACAAAATTTTGGTTCCTATTGTTGGGTTGGAAATTCGGCAAATCGCTTTTATTTAGGTATAGGTAAAACAGGTAAAACAGGCAAAGGCCAGGTGTGAATATAGCAAATCATAATAATTCTTAATTCATTTTGAACATCCTTTCGCCAGACTCTAACTAACCTTTGAAGGTGAATGCTCATTGAATAATAAAAAAAGCGACTCCACCGGTGAAATAATAATTGTACGGTCGGCCAGAATCTCAGATACCCCATGGCAGCTCTTACCGCGCGCGGCATAAGGGCGCCAATCGAACAAAAAGGGGTATCTGAGACTGTGGCCGACTGTACCTACAGTGTTATGCTAAGCTGTTAAGCTTTGCACTCATTCCGAGTGACTGGCTGCTGTACGTTGAGGTGTTCCGTTCTCCATCTCCGAAGTTCTTTATCAGATCTTCACAATTTTTTTATGGGACTACATGGAAAGTATACAATTTCAAACAAAAATATTATCATCAAAATCGGTTCTCGTAGAAGGACGTTCTGAGGTAACAAACATTTAAAAAAACGGGTTGAATTGAGTACCTCCTCTTTTTTCGAAGTCGGTTAAAAATACTCTTAAAATATTTAATATTACTCTTATTGGTTAATAAAACTCGCTCGAATCAGGCGTTGAACCTGTAGCCTGTGGACTTTTCCGAAACACCCTGTATACACCCACTCCTCAGAAGTTTTAACATCGTCGGGTAACATCTGTGGCACTTTGAGGCGAAGATTGCAAACGTGTCAAGAGATTCGACTTTTGACACTTTAAAACAATCGCAGCTTCGCGTTCGAAGTGCTCTTACAAAGTTTTTCCGGTAAGGCTTTTTACCTACATTGTACATTTCGAACACATTGACGTCATAGCACGTATGACCGATGCTACAAGTGACAGCCCTAAGGGTGGCATTAATAGTCGTCAGCTGAAACTCGAGCTCATGTAGGTGATCTCAAAAACAGGTAATTTGCTCCTTATCGCGGCTTACAAAATGGGTAAAATCGGTGAATTTCCGGGCGCGCATCCTAGTGTGTGGCCGACTGTACCTTTGACTGAAGCCAACTAAGCTGAGAGAATAGTATAGGTGGTGTGCAGTATAGGTAGGTGGTACTGACAACCACAGCTGACAACACGGAATACTAGATTAAGAGGTCCCTTCACCCATCTAGTGTGAGTTGAGGTCCTACTGCATGCTGTAGATAATCTAACAGAGATTCAATGATTTTTATAAGGCAAAAAAATTCGCTCAGGACAGGACACATCTTGCATACCTTGGCGCCAAGTAACTGTCGATGCGAATTTCCTAACCTCATTGTTACTCGTCTTATAAAAATCTTTATAATGTAAGCACGGGTTAGAGATTTAGAAAATACAAAAATTTATTCAAGGATTGAAGACAAATCTAGCCCAGTTTCACTTCATTGTTAAAGAAGAGCTGAGCCACACAAACAGGGTCAAACTGAAATCAAATCCCTCTTTATTTTCTGGCTTCGAAGCATGTTATATTACTACAGAACACATGCAAAGATTGAAGACAAGCCAATCCTTTTACAGTAACTTACCTACCTACGCAGATTTTTTTTATATGGTTTTAGAACAGTATTTTGGTACGGTCTATTTAATGTTATTACTAACACGGAACACCAGAAACACCAAGGCGTATAGACTTCTATCTGATTTGTTTATTTGTAGATTTACCTACCACATAAGTAGCAATGAATATTTATGTAACCACATTCTTGCACAGTGGACAGACCTCGGATTTTTATTTGTTTTACTGGCTATTACCTTGTTTCGCGCATGTGTATAATATTGTACACCGAACTAAATGATCGGAGGTATTGTACGATTTGTGCGTGTGATGTCCGCGAAACTACGTTATTCTCTTTGCCTGTTCCATGTATGAACTTGGTAAACTTTCTGTAGTTAATATTTTGTGCTCGAAAGGCTTTGTGTCGTTATGCGACAATATGTCTTAAAACAGAAATAGAATTTTGAATTATTTGTCGATTTTCTTTATTCACTTTAACATTCCTACTTTTATAAAATATATAACCTTCCATTAGTTAGTTTTTTTCTTAAAAAATAATTGTGTTCCACAAAGCGAAAAAGATTAGGGTGGTATTCTAGAACGCTATTTCTTTTATTCCATTAGATCGCAGACCTGAACACTCAAGTGAACGACCTCAGAGGAAAATTGTAAGAACCTTCACTTTATAATTAATTCAAAACAAAAAAGTTTGGTAGAAAAGTCTTCAAAACTCAGTTCAAACTAGAACGCTACTTAAACTCTGTTTAAACTCAGTTCAAACTAGAAAGCTCCTTGAACTCTGTTTAAACTCAGTTTAAGGTGGGATGATAGCAGCGTGGCGGGAAATTGAAAATTTTCACAGTTTTTTACATTTTGTAGCTAAAATGAGCTATTTTTGTTCAGCGATTTTTCGTTCGCGGAAATAACAAACTATTCTTTTCATTATTGTAAACAACAGAACAACAATAATTCAGCCGATGATGTGTTCTGCCCCTGTATTCTCTAAAATATCCACCGTAAAAATAACGGTTTTTAAATGTCAAATAAATGATTGTTCATTTCAATAAGGGCTATTTTCGAGTGTTTTGACGCTCAAAGGTTGAGTGTTTTTTTTATATAATAGACCCGCTGGTCTACGAAGCAGTGGCACTGCCCAAAAAACTTGTCGTAGACCAGAACACATAATCGGCTGAATTATAATTGTTGTTCTGTTGTTCTGTATCCCTCCCTTCATATCAAAACATGCACTGCTTTATCGACAGTCTGAACTCTGTTTAAACTGAGTTAAGGGTGGACGATAGCAAGGTGGCGGGAAATTCAAAATGTTCACAGATTTTTACATTTTGTAGCTAAACTGAACTATTGCGCACGGTTGCGGAAGGTTGCGAGTTCAAGTCCTGTCCCGAGTGAATTTTTTCAACTTATTATAAATGTTTGAACTATTTTTGTTCAGCGATTTTTCGTTCGCGAGAATAAAACCGTATTCTTTTTATTATTGTAAACAACAGAACAACAATAATTCAGCCGATTATGTGTTCTGGTCTACGAAGCAGTGGTATTGCCCAAAAAACTTGTCGTAGACTAACACATAATCGGCTGAATTATTGTTGTTCTGTTGTTTACAATAATGAAAAGAATACTGTTTTATTGCCGCGAACGAAAAATCGCTGAACAAAAATAGCTCAGCTTAGCTACAAAATGTAAAATATTGAGAAAATTTTGAATTTTCCGCCACGTTGCTATCGTCTACCCTTAAGTAGCATTCTAGAATACCACCCTTAGAACCTATCTCATTTTATTTAGTCATTTCGTAAGTAGAACAATTCAGAATATAGCTTTAAAATACAAAAAGACTTCGTATTTCAGTAATCTCATCAAGATCAAAGGTGATTTATTGTTGATTTTCAAATAAAAAACGAAATACGAAAAGAATCGAATAGCAGAGGAAGGGACAGGCAGCTTGATTTGTTTGTTGTTTGCCTCCAAATCGAGCCATTTTGCATGACAGCCAGATTTATTTGGCACCATAGAACAAATATTAGAAATGACGATGCGTACCTCTTGCTGCCCTACACATAAGTAACACTATCGCTTGAACTTTATGGTTGACAGAGGAGTAAAGTGCTTAGACCAAAGTGCAAACTGCAACCACAGTTCTGAGCCTGAAATGCAAAGAGGTTAAATATAAAATAGAACTTATGGTTTTTAAATCACCCTACTGATAATTATTTTACTGGCTGACACATTTTTTTTTTGGTAGGTATTGTCTTGAATATTATAATTTTCTTGAGTGTCAAATCCGGTAGACCAAAAAAAACTTGTCATAATGCCATAAAGTTTATTCAAAATAAATACTGACTATATTATCCTAAATCTGTTAGGCGATAAAAAATAAAAATCAACAGCAGCAATAAGGAAAAATAACCGCCTTTGAAAAACAGCGTTCATTTTGTGAAACGCTCTTTTCATTCAAATATAGTTCTTTTTTATAAGATTAGCTCCATGTTCAGCTGCGACACCCAGACGTATTGCAAAAGACGAGAAAATTTCATTGAAATGCGAATTTCAACCGGCAGACAGCATTCAATTTATTAAGCGAAAAGATTGTGCGCTTAGCGCGCTACGACAAAAGAGTGAAGTGTCGTCCTAATAGACAGTAATTTGAACTGTACGTGCGGTATTCTTCACGCTACAGGGTTTTAAAAGCCTGCCGACAGACCCGAAAGGTACGCATACTAGACACCAAAACTAAGTACTTTAAATTATTGCTGGGAAGGCGTGGCCAGACGCGGCGTTGATGCAACATGCATTAAAAAGATTTTAATATGATTTTAGTGGAAGTATTTTTTTTACTCCAACATATTAACTAACTATGAGCTTTACTTTATGACCTTCCTTGACAGTGGCGACAACTAGTAACCACTAAAACGGTAGCCCTAGTTGCGTTAAGCAGAAGAAGAAGGAACCTCTGAAAATTTTACTTTATTGGATTTTTTCCGGGCAATTTTATTGAGATTTTAACGATACCACAATATTGTTGAAATCGATTAAGACTGTAGGCAATGAAAGAGAATAGATAAACATATTTTTTAACATACCAGTTCAGCGCACGATCACCACACTTACCAATGTGTTATTTTTTAAGTTCCTAGGTACCTGCATTACAAAATGTATTATTTTTTAAGCACGAGATCCTTGGAGTTTCTTTACCATGCTTCTTCTCCAAGAACGATCAGAGCAGTGAAGCTGCAGAAAAAAAAGTAGCTAGATACTTAGTATTAGATTGTAATAAGTATCTGATTTATATACCTTTCTTTTACTTTAGATAATATTTTGACGTTCAATGTAAATAATTTATTCATGGCATATTGAATAAAACAAATTGATTCTGATTCTGATTCTGATTATACAATGCTGAAACGACAACCCTTCTTTTTTGTTTCAAATAGTGAAGTTGGAAAAATACGTTCGCGCCATGCGTCCTTTTAGGACGACGTTTTATGCTTTTTCTTGTCGCTTCAGGACGGGGAATTATTATCTACTTGCATAGTCCGTCTAATGAATGGAAGGCTAAAGGAATCTAGATTGATCTTGAGAGCAGACAAATGAAGGTCGATCATTCAGAGATGCCTCGGTAGCTATACAGAAAGCTTTCACGCGATATTGGTCGGAGCTACACCAAAAGTTTTAAAAACACATTGTTTGTTGAGAATGGATTCCATACTTACCTACCAATAATTTTTGTGCTGTTTTTTACGCTGCCAAAGAAGTTTATGGTTTTTTGGATGACAATGCCTGCGTATCTGTTTGCACGTAGGTACCTAATAGGTAAAATGTAGAAGCGAAATGTCTTGCATATTTGATTTCACTATTAGCTATTACCTAGGTCGATTAACCTATGAAACGGTTTTTTTCACAGAGTTATCATCATCATAATTTCAGCCCAAATTCGCCCACTGCTGGGCATAGGCCTTTCCCCCTCACGCCATCCTCCCCGGTCTGCTTGGGAGCGAGGACAAGACATCCTGGGGAAAGTTTTTAGCCATAAAACACTACGCTGGCCAGTGCGTCTTGCTGAGTCTTCCTGCCACGTTGGCCTGTAGTGAGTACAGTTAGCAGGAGGGACCGCGAGGTGGTGTGGCTAGGAATTGGACTTTCAACAAGCCATTAGCAAGCTTAACAATGTTTACATTGATCAATAAAACAGTTGCTGGAGCATATCAAAATGTCAATGCTCAGAATTTCCAGACATACATGGAAAGCGAATTAGTCTTATAACTAGTGGTTCGCCCCGAACTATGAACTCGCGACCCCATAACTCAGCAACCCCTCGACCGATTTGGCTCATGTTCGAACTTAAAAATTCTCTTTGCCTCATTTACCTGTTTACCAAATTTCATGACGATCCGACTAAATTTACTCAAGTTATCGTCGAACGAACATTCATACATACATACATACATACAAACGCCGGATTGTTCCAGTAGACTCGGAGAACTTCGCTCGCTTCGCTCGCTCGTTCAAATACTTTGTAGGAAAGGGATAGAGAGGCTTTAATAACACTACGATCTAAGGAGGGTGAAAAGAATAGAATGATAAATATCGTATCGGCTAGAAGATATTATTTTGTAATTTGTTCACTACAAACGCACGCAAGCAATTTCCCCTGACGTCTAAAGCAGCACTTGTCCGGAACATAAAGTCTTAACCGCTTCACGAAACAAACGAAAGCTTGCCTCAGACATCTGATTCTGTGTTTAGTGACTTAACAGCGCGATTAATAGTTATTTGTTATGCAAGACTGCAAAATAATTGTTTGCGACGAGTGCTTGTATTGAATACCGAGCTAGCGAAGCTTTCTAAAATTGAACCACGAGCGTAGCGAATGGTTAAAAAAAAAGAAACCTGGGTGTAGCGAGGTATTCAGAAGCTCGCAATATATAATTATATAAATAAATAATAGTTTTGTGTTTCGCACGAATGCAATATTATTTGCGTCTCGAGCTTCTGAATACAAGCACTCGCCGCAAACAATAATTTTGCATTCTTGCATAGCAAATAACTATTTCACCTCGCAGGCTAGGAAAGAGCATACGTACATTCTAGCTTCACACGATGAGAGAAGAGCCTATTTTGAACCATCTGCAGTCGTGGGAATTACTGAAATATCTATTGAGAAAGTCTTCTAATATATTGCATGTGCAAGTGCCACAAACATTCGCATTAGTTCCAAAACAAACAGCCGGATGCTACCCAGGATATTTGGCTAGCGTGTTAGCGCAAGCATAGCATATTGAGTAATATATTAGGTACGCCAGCATAGCATTATTGAGCTGCGGAGCGTTTCGTTTCTCTAATACTAGTGGTTCGCCCCGAACTATGAACTCGCGACCCCATGTAAACTTAACAACCCCATATCTCAGCAACCCCTCGACCAATTTGGCTCATGTTCGAACTTAAAAATTCTCTTGGCCTCATTTACCTGCCTACCAAATTTCATGACGATCCGACTAAATTTACTCAAGTTATCGTCGAACGAACATTCATACATACATACATACATACATACATACATACATACATACATACAAACGCCGGATTGTTCCAGTAGACTCGGAGAACTTCGCTCGCTTCGCTCGCTCGTTCAATTAAAAGTTTTCACATCAAATTGTAGAACCAACATTTTCCCATAATATGAAGATGCCATAACGACGTTGCTCCACATGATTTATCTTTTTTTTTAAAATCAATCTTTGAAAATAAGCTTTAAGGGTGGCATTAATAATCGTGGACTCAATATCGAACTCAAGTAGGTGATCTCAGAAAAGTCAAGCCTTGGCTAATGTCAATGTCAATCTCAAGATAGTGTCTATTAATATGCTGACAGCTACTCAAGTCACATTGACATTATAATTGACATTAGCTGATGCTTGACATTAGCATTTGACTTTTCTGAGTTCACCTACTCGAGATCGATCTCAAGTAGGTGCTCTCAGACGACTATTAATACCACCCTAAGTCATTTTGGACTTAAAATGGGCCTTCCGTAAAGCGAAAAGTTTTATCCAAAACAAAAGTTTTTAATTTGATCAAATTCCTCCTCCCACAGATAGTTTCGACGGTTGGAGTGGTCTAGTTTTTCCACAACAACTCTCAACATAATGCTTTAATTTGCAAACACATATTTTGCAGTTTCAAATTAATTACCACATTAAAATGTTTCGCAAAATGCTCACTCAACTATGAGTTGGACAGAGAACTCAACAAATTTTTATTTTAGCGCTGAAGGAGCTCTGAAAGCCTTTGAAACTACACCGTTTGAGTGAACAGCCGTATCATGAAAATATAATTAACTTTCACCGTATATGTACCTATGTGTTTTCGGCAATGTGTACTTATAGTGCGGTATTCCATAGAATACCTCGGTATTCTATACATTGTATTGTATTATATCGTACGCCAGAGGTGCAAAGACGTACTCCCGCTACCCCGGGCCCGACCCAAACTACCCGGGAAGTATCCGAATCACAAGTATTTCCTTCAACGTGTAATATCCCGAAATTCAATTATTTACTTTCACATTATTGCTATTTTATCGGCAACCAATGAACTAGAAGGTGCTAATGATTTTGTGACCGAGTGAGTACCTAAAGTAACGGGCGAACGAAAATGTCTATTACTTTCCAGTAGACTAACTTGTTCAGGATTATACTCATTCAGGGCACGTAGTACGTTATAGTACTTCGGCCTGAGTCGGTCTGACCCTCATTTTCTTGTCAAATTTTATTAGGTCCTTGGAATGTCACTGTAGGTACAGTCGGCCACTCGCTAGGATACCCCTTTTTTATTCGATTGGCGCCCTCATGCCGCGCGCGGTAAGGGCCACCATGGGGTATCTATCTGTGACTATCACTGTAGGTACATTCGGCCATACGCTAGGATACCCCTTTTTGTTCGATTGGCGCCCTATGCCGCGCGCCCTAAGAGCCACCATGGGGTATCTATGTCTGTGGCCGACCGACCGTACCAGTATACCTACAGAATGAGCATTCGGGAAAATTCTACGTGTTTTGCATAAATATCTTGCCACGCTCCCCGTATCGCACAGACTCCTCGATCCCGTAATTTTCATACTACAAAGTTTTAATGAAAACGTGATAAATAAGCAGAACATGGATGAAGTCTTTTCAATGCGTATGAAGCCTTTGATGTTACACGAACCTTTCTAATTAGCCCCGTTTCGAAACGTCTCATTATCAAACGTGGCCATCCTTTTAAGGTTCCATACCGAAGGGTGCCAAACGGGCCCCTACGAACTTAACTATTCTTTTTGTCTCATTTACCCGCCTACCTTCATGACGATCCGATCAACGATACTCAAGCTATCGTCGAACAAACATTCATACATTCAAACATACAAGCGCCGGATTGTTCAAGTAGACTCAGAGAACTTCGCTTGCTTCGCTCGCTCGTATAATTAATCGTAGTCTAAGGACCCTACATTCACACCTTGTCTATTTTAAGGATAAGCAGGGGATCTACCGGCTAAGACGAAGCCGATTACCATTGGCGAAAATCGAAGTTCGATTTATGAAAAATGTCCTGCCACCCAGTTTATTTTACTGCCATCCAGTAAATTTTTCATAAATCGAACTTCGATGGTAATCGATTTTCGCCAATGGCTTCGTCTTAGCCGGTAGACCCCCGGGCCTTGTTCCAAGCCTTTTGCTAGTTGGGTTTTAGTTTATAACTTCTTTTTTTCTCTTTATAAACACTGACGTACGGAAATGTTACAGAACCCTCGGGGCGCAAATCCGACTCACACTTGGCCGGCTGTTTTGAAACCTAAAAACGTAAACAGCGTTAAAGGCTCAGAATTTTCTCGGTAGAATGGCGACCGGTCTAATTTAACTTAATGTAAGCCATTCTTCTTCGCCGTAGGGTTCGGGATAAAGAGCTGCCTGAGTGATAATTATCACCATCATTGAAAAGTTTTCCCATTAAAAAAAATCCATTATGTTACCTGTTACCCACCAAAGGAGCATTTCTTTTGTAACCACGTAAATACACTTTGGTGACCAGCCCCTGTATTATCTAAAATATCCACCGTAAAAATAACGGTTTTAAAATTAAAAAAAAATAGATTGTTCATTTCAATAAGGGCTATTTTCGAGTGTTTTGACGCTCGGAGGTTGAGTGGAATATTTACATAATAGAGGCTAGGGTTATTGTTTGCATTGCCAAGAAAGAAGCTTTACATCGGCATCGGTGTAACTAGGAACTAACATTGCAGTCCACTAGCGCTAACAATTTAAAAAAAAACTGCGTTTTTAGGGTTTCGTATTTGCTAAAACCGGGCTGTTAAATGAGAGAGAATCCCTAGGCTTAACAATTTTTAGGACCTAAGGCCTAGATTTCAGATCCTAGAACCTAGGAATAAAACCACAAGAACAAAAAAACGGCCACTTTTGACGCATCCAAAAAGAAGATATGATTTTTTATTAATTGGCGGTTCTAGTGTGCCTTGATGATCACCTTAATAATTATAATCGTTTATTTCATAAAAGGTTTTCAATTTCAAAGTAGGGCAAGAGCTTCCTTTTAGGCTTTTAGGTATGAAATGACCTGTATCAGGAAGCTCCGCTCTTCCACACTTGGACATTTACAGGTATTTACCTTATACATAAGGCTGCTGTACACGGGTAGAGTAAATAGCAGTACTACCGTCTACCAATTTAAGTAGAATAACTGTTTACACGTATATTTTCATTTTGTCGCTAGGTAAGAAGGACTAGAAAAATGAACGTTACTAATCGATAAATTGTAAGAAACGCACTGATAAACTTAAATGAATGTTTGAACTAGTTACTCCACTAACCGTTTACATGGGTCGAGTATTCGGTAAAGTAGAGTGGACGCTGGAGTGGGGGAAGGAATGTGGTAGAGTAGCTCGCCCACGTTGCTAGTTACTCTACTCTACCAAATTTTACTATTCTACTCTACCAATGCTGTTTACATTGGTATAGTTAGTAGGATAGTTAGTACTCTACCACTCTACTCTACCGTTTACTGTATCCGAGCAGCCTATAAGGCTGCCGTACACGGGTACAGTAAACAATAGAGTAGAGCGGTAGAGTACTAACTGAGACATTTAAAAGCAAAGGCAGCAACATCCATTCCAATTGGTCGGGATGTTGCTGCCTTTGCTTTTAAATGACTCAGTACTCAACCACTCTACTCTACCGTTTACTCTACCCGTGTACAGCAGCCAATAGAGCCATCAAGTCGAAAGGCCGAAAGGGGTTCAATTCAATATCGATTCAAAATAACGCACCATGAGATTAGTTCCTTACGTCATGTTACGTCGACCCGGTGTGGAAATGACCGATGACGGTTGGACGGCGGATTCCGGAAAAGGGTGCCTCGTTTCGGTCCGGTCCGCACCTTGATTATCTACGTATCTTGTAGCAAGCGAGCAGAAACCATTGTTTGCTGTCAAACCAAGGTCTCAAGTTGGGATTTTAATAACTAGTAGTTTACCCCGAACTGTGAACTCGCAACCGCATATCTTGGTAACCCCTCGACTGATTTGGCTCATGTTCGAACCTAAAAAAATATTTAAGTCTTATTTACCCGTCTACCAAATATGACAGTCCGATCAAAATTACTCAAGTTACGGTTGAACAAACATTCATACATAAAAACATACATACATACGCCGGATTGTTCCAGTATAAAGGTTGTCTGGAAGAGATTGCTTTTTACCCGGCTACGCGAAGCAAAAAGGAGGGTTATAATTTTAGCAGCGTATGTATGTATGTATGTGTGTATGTTTGTGTGTTCATCTGTTCCCTTGTAGAGCCTAAACTGCTCGGCCGATTTCAACAAATGAGGTGTCGTTGGATTCGTCTTAATTACCCAGGTGACATAGGATAGTTTAATTTTGAAAAAAACCAAGATGGCGGCTGTGCTGCGCCCTAAAGTAGTGGACTTAAAAATAAAAATTTTCGGATACCATCGTCATGGGTATCAAATGAAAGGGCTTTAAAAGACCTTTTAAAAAATGTATAACACATGTAGCGTCAACATAACAAATAGAAATACCAAAATGTGTTTTTTTTGCCCTTCTTTGTTCTATTCTGGGCATATTTGGGTGATCGTCCAAAATGACATACTAAAAAGCTCAAGACCTGCTTAACCTTAAAATAGACTCATAGATAATTAATCGTAGTCGGAGGACACCACATTCGCATTTGATAAACCAATGGCCTCCGACTACGATTAATTATCTATGAGTCTAAGGTCTTGTTTTAGGTCTTTTAGTAGTCGGGTTTTAGTTTTTAACTTCTATTTTAGCAATAAGGCCGCCCATTGTATATCCATTAAGTAGTTGTATGTAAATACCTGTTTTTTTTAAATGTACATTGAAGGGTATTCTATCTATCTATCTATCTACCTCTAGACTCGGAGAACTTCGCTCGCTTGTTCAATGATGAATGTTAGAGGAAAAACGCCACAAAAGTACCAATATAGTCCCTTTTCCTCAAACGTGCAATAAAAACAGCGGTTTTCCTACAATTTTGATGCTCCAGTTTCTAGATTACAAAAAAATAAAAAAATAGGCGTTTTTTTAATGTGTTGCAATCGGTAGCGCGGTGCCGGCGCAATCACTGCAAGATACGTAATCAAGGCACCCCATTTCGGAAAATGCTCGACGGTCCATCGAAGGTCCATGAGGCGGAATATTGGAAGCAGGACGATCTCTATTGACATTTCACACTTGACACTTGGACCAATGAGGGCTACCGTGCTTGGATTTGTCGCTAGGGGCGCTGGTGTTTTTTTTTTACTACTAACTATCACTGCTTTGAAAAAGTTTATCTTTCGGAAAGTTGTGTTCTAATTTTTTTCGAACGACACGGGGCTTTCTTGATGTGTATTATTGGTACAGTCTTAAGGTAGGTATTAAATATGATTTTAATGCAAGTAAACTTTTTTACGTCCGAAATATACAACTTTAAGGGTAGACGATAGTAGCGTGGCGGGAAATTCAAAATTTTCACAGTTTTTTACATTTTGTAGCTAAACTAAGCTATTTTTGTTCAGCGATTTTTCGTTCGCGGAAACAACAAAGTAGGTTTTTCATTATTGTAAACAACAGAACAACAATAATTCAGCCGATTATGTGTTCTGGTCTACGAAGCAGTGGCACTGCCCAAAAAACTTGTCGTAGACCAGAACACATAATCGGCTAAATTATTGTTGTTCTATTGTTTACAATAATGAAAAGAATACTTTGTAATTTCCGCGAACGAATAATCGCTGAACAAAAATAGCTCAGTTTAGCTACAAAATGTAAAAAACTGTGAAAATTTTGAATTTTCCGCCACGTTGCTATCGTCTACCCTTTAGAGCATGACCTTACTCGACAGTGGTGCCAACTAGTGAGCACTAAAACGGTAGCCCTCATTACCTCTAATCAGTGCAGCTTGTGAACAAGGTCGAAAAGTGTCCCAATCTCGCACAAACGGACCTATTCGAGCCCGAATAATAAGTTACTCTATGGCCCAAGTGACCGAGGCGAGGGCGCACCAACTTACGCCTAATTTGCAGATAAGTTCCATTTTCAGACCTTCATCAGGCAACTTCGTCGGTCCCGAATAATTTATTTTGATGAAAAGGCGAACTAATTCAATTACTTACACGAGGAGCCCGAGGTGGACTTATTCTACATTGTTTGATATAAATTAATGAATGAGCCTGTGTTGAGTGAGCCTCCTTTCGATTTATCATCGAGCCGCATGGGAATTCAGGCTGTTTCTATCACGATTTTAGGGCCATTTTCTTTTGTTAAAAATATTTTTGGAGCAGTTAGAGGCCGATACTAGGCTTCTCAAAGAGATCGCGTTCGATTACTTTACAATTTATTGCGCACACGAAACGGATATTACTTCTAGAAAGTTCTTTGCTCTTCATCAATCACTAGAAGAACAAACCCCTTTGTGTATCTTTCTTACTGTGTCAGTACTTGCTACTAAATTTCCAAAATCGAAAGGAAAAGGCTTTATACAGCTTAAGTACGTTTGATTTTATGAGTTTATCTGTGAAATACTCTGCGATTTACACATTCTTAATAACTTACGATAAATGAGAGCAAAAATAATGTTTTGGCATCTTGACTGAACCACTTTCGTTAAAGCTTCAAACGCCCTTTGAATCAGCTGTAGTAAAACAGGGGCCTGGGTCTGTAACGCAATGGTGCCAAAATGCGTTCCCAGGTTGACTGCTTCAATTACGGTTTATTAATGCTGTCGGTCCTTTGAATGTTTTTGTAGTACAGCAAGGTATATTATGATTCTAATTCTAGAGAATTAGTTCGCTGGTTGAAGGATGAAAACGAGAAAACCATGGCTTTGTCCTTCTACTGGGACGCCATCGACACTCCATTGCGTTAGCCCCTGATTGCTAACCTCCGATAGAAAGGAGCGGGCCCTATGAGTAGAAATAGAGAAATAAAACTCCGAAACTTCTTGCATATTTACTTCATGTTTATGATTAATACAAAAATGTATAAATTGTGTGGGCGTGATAGTGTCCGCATCCGGTATAAAAATAATAATAAATAATAAATTATGTCACCATGATCTGATTGTCATTCTCAATGGACTGTGATGTGATGATGATCAATGTGATGACCACTGATGGTGATTGTGTTGTTTTGTTTCAATGCGATTCTGATGTCTTCTATGCTGAGGCTGTAAATAAAAGAAACATTATCGTAAATCAATATTTTTGATAACCCTATATGTTGATGACCCTACAATAAAATAAAATCAACATTTAACTGCTTGCACTCAATTTGCTTACGCTTCGGGCATATTGCGACATAAAACAATGCAAAAAATGAGTGCCGCCTCTACTGGTCAAACAAAAGTGTAAAATCTGTGCAACATTTTATTTGGTAACGTGTTTTGAAATGTTCTGTAAGTTGTGATGCTCTGTGTTGCAAAAAAAATAAATGGTTAGATTTTCGATTCTAGTTTTTATTTAGAAGTGTTAAAAGCAATTTTACCTTGGACTGGCGGAGGTGCCGCTGCAGCTGCTGGGGCTGGCGCAGGAGCTGAAAAAAAGATGAAAAAAGTGAAAAATCTTTTTAACCCTCGACCCAAAAAGAGGGGTATTATAAGTTTGACCGCTATGTGAGTGTCTGACTGTCTATAAATGTCTGTGTGTCTGTCTGTGGCACCGTAGCTCTTAACCTTGTGAACCGATTTGGATGCGGTTTTTTTTATTTGAAAGCAGGTTATCTAGCGAGTGTTTATGGTTTATCAAAATCGGTTCAGACGTTTAAAAATGTCGGGGATATTTTAAATTTTAAATTTAGTGGTTACCAATATAAAATGCACATAAAATCTAAAATCGCCCTTTTGTCCCTGAAGCCTAACAAACATTGGGAGAAAAAATTTAAAAATGTTGTAACTCCCAATAAAATTGGTCGTCCTAAAATTATGCCGTCCACTTTGTTTTGCAACTTTTTATAACTTCGATTTTTTCAGTCTTTTTTGGACCTTTTTCTTAGTTATGTTTTTTTTAAATAAAGTTACCGGGTGCTGGCGCCGCAGCCGGTGCTGGTGCTGCGGCGGGAGCTGCCGCGGGTGCTCCTGAAAAAAAAAACTTGTCTTTCAGCTGAAAAGAATTCATCGACAAAACTTTTAAAACATTTCGAATAATGATACTGGCCACTTCTGTATGTAGAGATCAAAAACTCTATTGCGTATTTTCCAGGTTTTAGACAAACTATGTTTCATGCATGACCGGAGTTCGCTGTTCATGACAGTTTAGACTTATTCTTAGCTATTTAACCCGTGTTTATCAGAGTAGTCAGGGTTTAACTAAACGCATGTTTACCAAGTTTTTGTAGT